>JAOWBH010145439.1:0-12798 GCA_028566215.1 Silene coronaria | reverse complement strand
ACTGTTTTTGGTTTCATTTAGATTGTCATTATATGTTGTGTTTCGTCATTAATACTATTTTATATGGGAGTAGTTGCATTTTTTTTTTATACAAACACGTTAACACAAAATCAATAGACGTTTCCCGGGTTTTGCGAAAGAGAGTGAGGGAGATATAGGGATATGAGAAAAGGGGAGGAGGGAAGACGAGAGGTAATTGTGCTTTCCTTTATTGTGCCTTCCACCCCACCTCCCTCCTTGCACAACTTTACCAAAACAAAATGTGCATGAATTAACAGGGTCATCTCGAACATCCCTAAGAATGAAATCCAATACAAAATAATTTTGATTATTCCCACCATATAGCTTCTCATCAATGGATTTATCAAGTGGTGATTGATAAGGTCTATTAACTTGAAAATCCAAACAAATACTATCGTATAAAAATTCCTCACTCAAGATTGGTTGTATAAAATAATATTCATAATTTGTATTACAATTTTCTTCCACGTGAGTTTCATCACAAACCTCTTCTAATTCTACGTCAAAAATAGATGGTAAGTTAGGATCAAATAACGAAGTATCTTCTATATGGGGTTCTTCCTCAAAAGAAAATAAGTCATATTTAATCATAACTTCTTATTCATCATCATCACTTAATGGTGTAACTATGATAATCTCGTTTTCTTCTTTTGGTTCATCATCTTGAATCTGACAGTCTTCCGCATTGTTCGTGACGACAAGATCAAGCATCTTCTTCCCCATGTCTTCTATATGTTTCACTTTTTGTTCCTCGTGAGACTCAATCTTTTTCTCTTGTTTCTTTATTTCACGAGATTGCTTATAGCTGCGTTCCAACTTTTCTAAATTGGATGAAATACGGTCAACTCCTCTTTGTAGTTCCTTCAATATGAATTCTTTCTCAAATTGTTCCACCTAATTGTTTGAATTTCCTTCGAGACATGATTATGAATTATACTTCCTAAGATAAATTTGTTAAGAAACAAATTAAAACTTGCTCTGATACCAAATTGATATAAAATAATGTGCTCTGATACCTAATTAATGTAAAATAAACGCAAATTAAACAGTCTCGTGGTATGTTTGAAACGACGTTTTGCAGCGGAATTAAAAAGGTTGTATTTTTGTGTTTTTGTATATAAATTTGAACGAAAAACAAATGATAGATATGAATTTGCCAATAAAATCTCGCAAGACTCTCAAGTAAGACTAGAATTTAACTAGTAATCTTGCAAGACTACTCGAATAACTCGGGTTTCAACCTCGCAAGGAAGAAAAGACACTAAACTCGCAAGTTTTGAAAAGGGTGCTCGCAAGCAATTAAGTTTAAAACTCAATTCAATAATCAATATTCTGAATAATAAGGATTACAAGACTCCCTATTTATAGCTACTAGGAAACCTCAAGTTGATTCCATGAATTCTAATAAAATAATAAACTCACCTAAAAACAGATTAGGAAATAATAGCTAAACTAGAATTAGGAAACTATGCTTCCCTAAAGAATTTAGGAAAGTATTACATCAACTCGGCTTAGGAAAATAAGATAATCCTATTTTTACCTAAAGTACTTATTACCTAAATATATTTAAACTAGTATATGACTTCCTTTACGAAAGAAGCCTCGACGCCTCTTCCTTGGGCGCCATGTAATCGACGGAACAGTCGTTGGGGCTGTGTGTGTAGACGTCCATTTGAACACTCACTGAGACTGTTCTATTTGGCCGACTGATGCATCCGCATATGCATCATGAATACGAGAGGAGGAAGATATACTTTAACGAGAAGGAGAATGAGGATTAGAAGATGAATTTTCTGTATCTCTAATTTGTTAACGTACTCATATCATCTACATCTTACGTGTAGCATTCACGGGAATGGTTTCGCAAATAATTACGGAACATTTCTATAAATAATAGGTTGTGGTATATGTAACTATGTATTTGCCGTCCATTCTAAAACAAATAGTATTAGTTGTTTGAAGATCAGAATGTTAGTATCTCATATCTATTTCATTCAATGTATTAATTATGCGAAATACAACACAAGTTTAATGTATGTAAAACACTACAATGCTTTACTCTAAATTATCACCAATCAATTTTAGGGATGTCCCATTCCCTTGCTATATGTCCGACTTTATTCCACATAGAATTTCACCAAATTGGGCAACAAATTATTTTCATATTCTAAGTTATTTTGCATTGGATTTGGCATTTTTTATGCATGTTATGTAATAAATTATATGTTGACTCCACTATCTATAAATACCACGTTCTTTTCTATTGATACACTACCAACTTACTTTCGCTTAGCATTCCACCAAATTGATGCACTGCGCCCAACAGGCGCAGGGCAACAAATAGTATAAACTAAAAGAAAGAATGAAGAAATCTGAAAAAATATGGAAAACTACAAAACCAAAAAAGGCTCAAGGAAGAAGAAAGAAGGAACCAGGGGACAACCAGCCTCTGGAAGAAGCGTAGCCAGTGCTGCGTCACTTCCAGAAGGCGCATCCTCTGATTCGTTCCTTCTCTAGTCACTTCCTCTGCTGACTTCGTAGAAAACTTTTTAAAAAGGTATTTTAAAGTAAATGACGTGACTATTTGGCATCTATATGATGTGAATAGCAAAATTATAGTAAAACTAAATTACAAGATTGTGGATTTTGGGATTACACCCTCAGATTTACATGTTAGCGATGCGACATTTAACTAAAAACGCCTGGTAACTCGATTCGATTAATGTATATGAAAGTGCCTTTGAATTAATAAAGAAAATTAAGTGATGTTGCTTATGTCGGTGTGTAATGGTCAAGTGGGTCAGTCATGCAAAACATGACGGGTACTAGAAAGGATTCGAGCTAACATGGTCGAATAGATCAAGCACGTTGATGTCGGTAACAAGTGCACGTGGTCTAGAATACAAAGAGAGAAGAGAAGGGCGGACACTCGCGTGAATAGTATAACGTATGAGGGCCTCTATTTATACTAATCACGAGGTAGGGTTTTGGAAAGACGAAAATAGATGGAAAAAGGCCCAGGAGAAGGCGCAACAGCTGTTGCGGCTCTTCCAAAAGGCGTAGCACCCGCTGGGTCCTTTCTCCAGTGATTTCCTGCTCAGCAAGAAAGATTTTGCGGTTTTGATTTTGTAAAGAGAAAGATACACGGATTTATTATTCCGTAAGGCAAGATATTTCGACGAAAATAATAAAATCATATTCGGCGACGAAATTCCAGAATATTCCGAGACGGGTTGAGACGGTTTAAAAGAATGAAGATGTTTTTTGTCCCGGACTCCAAATGAACTCTAATTAATGTCAAAACGACCTTATCGGCTCATAGATAACGACCAAGGGGTGGACACAAGTATTTGAACTACCACTTGATGATGAGTTTATTAAATGTCATAAAATCGCACCGTATGCTAAACATGCGGCCCAATCATCAACGAATTTTTGTCAGGAAGTGCAGAACGAGGTGTCTACAGTCAGAAGTAAATCATTCATTCCAATTCTGTTAGGAATGTTCAAAGGGAACAAATTTACACTTGCCCTTATATCACATAGGGCCCTAGATATCGGGACATTGACAATCACACAAGGTATTGAAAAACTTTCCGGATCACCAAGCTTCGGTAACATTTTGTTTAAAAGGAGTGCACTACACTCTTCGGTCAATGCCACCGTTTATTGAACTCCCATGGCTCTTTTCTTAGACAAAATATCTTTTAAAAACTTGGAATAGGTTAGCATGTTCAATATCACCTCGGTAAAGGGAAGTTTCACCTCAAGTTTGTCCAACATTTCACAAAACTTGGTGTATTTGAAGTTTTCCTTAGACTAAATAGCTCTATTGGGATAGGTGATATTGGTAACAAGTTGAGAGTTAGGATTTACCTTAGTGGAGGATGCATTTTTTGTTACCTTTGTGGAAAGTTGCAAAAGAACTTCCTCACTAGCTTCTTCTCCGATTTCCTCATAAGGTAGATCTTCAACCATCCCGTCAAAGTCTTTAACCGGAGGAACTCCTTTACTTGATGATGCTTCACTTGTTACCTTTTCTTTCTTTGACTCGCTAACTCTTACCGAAGGAGTCATTGGCGGGCTTTCCTTCCCCTCACTTATGACCACTCTCTTCTTCTTAGGATCCACTTCTACCTCCAAGTCCTTGTAAGGGTCTTCAAGTTCAACCCCACTTCTTAGAACAACCGCATGTGCTTGGTGGCTCATAGAGGCGTCCTTGGAATTTTGCCCTTGGGAAAGTAGACCACCCGGTGGTCTCAGAGGGTTTGCTAGAGCTTACGATGCTATTTGGGACTCCCGATTCCAATGAGAGAGTGACAAGTTCCTTATATCTTGTTGTGTTGAATTTGTCAAGTTCTTGAGGTCTTGGGTATGTGATGTTGCCATATTTCCCAAAGTTCTTATCAAATTGTTGTATTGGGTGTCTCCCATGGAATTTCCTTGTTATGGTGATGATTCTTGGAAGGGTTGATTAGTTAAGAGGAGAGGAAATCCATAATCATATCGATTATTGGAATCTTAGTTGTTGGTGTTTTGGTTCCCTTGATTATTTCCTCTAAACCTTTGGTTGTTGAAATTAGACCCTTGGTTGTTGAAATTTGAAACTTGGCCTTAGGTGTAGCCTGGGTTGAATACTTGGTCCCTATTATGAAACCCATGATTGAACCCTTGGTTACCTTTATTAAAGCCTTGATGCCCTTGATTTTGATTCCCATAATTGGTCCTTTGATGTGAGCCACCACCCCTTGGTTGAGTAAATCTCAGAGGACGTATGTTTTGAGCTTGAGGTAGTGGTGGAGGTGGATTCTCCACGTTTGTGCTTTTCTAACTAAAGAAGGGGTGGCTTCTTTGTCCCAGTTAGTAGTGGTTCAAGATAGGATCATAGGAAATCTTGTTGTTATTGAAATGAGGACTTTGTGGTCGGTTGGAGTTGTTGAACCCTTTAAAGGCATTGAATTCTTGCACATTATCTTCATTGTCCAATTGATAGACATAGTTCACACAAACCTCATAGGTGTGACCCCTACCAACACAAGCTTCATAAGTGGATGGTTGCATTACTTCTTCCATAGAGGGCACAAAAGAGAAATATGCTTGGTGTATTCCTCTCCGACTCATCTCTTCGAACTTCTTAGTCAACAAGTCGATCTTTGCATTAGTCTCCGCATTAGAACTAGAGGTTCCTTCCGTATTTCTACCTCCTCTTATCAAGACATTTCATCTTGTCCCATAAATAGCTTTCGAGTTCACCATCTCCTTTGTTCTCGACAATAGTGTTTGGAAGAATATTTGAGTAACATACCACGCCGGTATCCCATGATGAGGACAACGAGCAAGCAAGTCTTGGAATCGGTCCAATGCTTCTCCCAAGGTCTCTCCATCATCTTGCTTGAAGGTGGTGATTTAGTTTTGAAGCATGGCGGTCTTAGATGGGTAGTACTTCTCTAGGAATGCCTTGGAAAGAGCATCCCATGTAGTAAAGGTATTGGGTGCATGATTATTCAACCACCTCTCGGCCTTGTTCGCTAAGGTGAATGGAAAGAGCATAAGGCACAATGTATTCTCCGACACTCGATTCCTTTTCATGAGACCCACCTTGTTCTTGAACTTCCTACAGTGGGCATGGGTATCATCATTGGCGTTTCCATGAAAGCAATCTCGCTATATTACCCCGAGTTGAGACGGGTGAATCTCGAAATTATTCGGTGCTAATGGAATGAAATAAATGAGATTTGAAATATGCTCGAAATTGGCTCGAAAATTTGGCTCACAAACTCACGGTTTTAGGGTTGTTTTTTTTGTTGTTTTTGATTATAATTTGAACAAGGAAAAAAAAGGATATGAATTAATCCAAACACACAGTCAAGGATTAAGACTTGAACAAGATTAAGCACACAGCAGTTAATCTTATCCGTCCCCCAAGCACACAGCAGTTGGAGCATCCACGCACTAAACAATGGATTTTTGAGAAGCTTCAAGCTTAACTCGATTTCTTTTTCATTCAATCATCAACTGATTTGTTACATGGGTTTGTGCTCATTAAATAGAGGCTTAAGATGCATCCTAGCCATCCATCTAAAGATGCTAATCTAAGGGCTCTCATGAGCCTACAAGTCCGGCCAAAACAGGCCTTACAATGACACACACATCCGGCCAAAAGGGCCTTACAAGTCAAGCTTAAAGTTCTTACACAATCTTACACAAATTTAAGTTACACAAGACAAAATAATAAAACAAGCTTAATAAGACAAGAGATAACAAGCATGGGGACGTCTAAGGAGCTTCAAAATAGACCTATCACATGTGAGGATAAGAGCCAAAAGGAGGAAGATGCTTGGGCTTGGGTGTTGCACAAAAGAGGAAGCAGATGAAAGCGACTTGTGGATGGACATGGTAGACCGTGTAGGTGTCCCTTTCCCCCTCTTGGATCCGTGTAACTATACTCCAAACTCCTCTTTATTGATCTCAAATATCCTTGGCTTATCCTCTTAAGTCACATGGCCCCATATTGCCTCATACTTTATTCGAATTTCGGTTGGAACCTCAATTGAATGAGGCCCTTAAAACCGGCTGATTTGGGGCTTATCTTAGGGGTGGTTCATCTTACTTCAATTATAGAGGATTGATTGTAGTTATGGAGGTCATTAATACTGTGAAGGATTCTTTTATGACTCTTTGATATTTTTCTTGGGAAGATTGAAGGGTTGGTAAATAACGAATGAGTTATTTTAATTTATGTGCATTTAATGCCTATTATTAAGTGAAAAAATTATTATTTGTTTTTTTTTCTACAAAAAAATTATCTTTAGTCGTTAAGTTGTTGAATAAAAGGTATGCTAGGTGGCATGAACATAAGGCGTGACATGTGGCCTTTTAAAAAAGTGGTTCAACATGCCTTTTTATATTATTATATAGATTATTGGGGATTATTAGTTCGTAAGGCGGATTTTAATCAATTCAATTCCATTACGTTATTTTATTTAATTTGTTAAATTATAATGTAATTATTTAAAGAAGATTATAAATGAGGTTAGATTATTTATTGTGTGAACTATTATTACTTGTTTAGGTGATGATTATTATTATTGTGTGAAACACTGTTGCCTTGGACTGCGTGTGTTGTTTGGATTTCATGTGAGCTTTATTGGATTGCTACAAGTAGGATAACTACTCAATCAATGCTTTAGTGAATTGTGTGTTATGAAATGCATTGGCCTTCAGGGCGTTGGATATCGTTGAGATATCATTATTTGCCTTCGGGGCGTGAATATTGTTGAGATATTATTGATAGCCTTCGGGGTATAGAATATCGTTGAGATATTATTAATGTTGTTGTCGTCGGGGCTTTGAGATATCATGAGATTATTGTTGGCATACATTGCATTATGAGCTTTGTTATCATTCATTGCATTCACGACACTTGCATTGGATTCCCAGATACAGGCTGGATGATTGATATTATTATTTGCCCAGGCTATTCTGCAGACATGTCTCTGGGAGAGATTGTGGCTCACCTTCGGTGGAGCATTGTGTATACCCCGGGCCAGGGATTGGCGGGATGAACGGGTTTTTCGGGCTATAAGCTCAGTTGCATTATCACTTGCATTTGCATGGGATTCATACTTCTTTTACTTCAGCAGTATTGTTGTTTTATCCTACTCAACCGTCTGGTTGACCATGTATTACATAAACACCTGTGATGAACCAATTATTGGGGAGCAGTTTGACTGGCAGGTTTTGATTAGCATTTGGGGAGCTTGGAACATGGAAGTGAGATGGACTTGACTTAGACTTAGTTTCACTTAGTCATTTATTTTCGCGGCAAGAGTTTGTAATTTATTATTATTAGTTCAGTTTTATTCATTTTGAAAGGTTGTAATAAAACCATTACTAAGTTTTATATTAATGTACTTTGGTTTTGTTTACTTTGTTATACACAACCTCGGGAAATCGAGATGGTAACAGCTTCATTTATCTAGGAATGTCTTTCTAAAGGCTCTTAGATAAATAGGGGTGTTACAAAGTGGTATCAAAGAGAACGATCCTTAGGCTAACCAATGAACATTAATGAATTTAGGATGAGTCTAAATAAAATAAACCCCGGGTAGAGACTGTTAGGAGCCCCTCTTAGTATGGTTAGGAAAGCGCGCTTAATTCGTACCATGGCCCTCTCAGTTTTGAACTGGTAACCTCGAGAGGAATTTGAATGGGAAAAAGGGTAGTTAAAATTTGAATGTTATTTAATTTAAAGTTGATTTGTGAATTTCGTATGCATTGTGATGTTGATTATTGTAAGGAGTTGGATGTACAGAGTGGCGAAATAAGGTCATTGGGCCGTGTGACTTGAGGCCCTTGGGCCGTGAGATTGGCCACTTGAGCCGTGTGTGTGTGTGTGTATTTATGTATGGTAGAGAAATTGGATCGTGTTTGATGAATGATCATGTGTGAATTTACATTTGCTAAATCGTTTGGATATTTGGTATTGGCATGTGAATAATAATAGTGATGTAATTGATTGGAATGTGTTGTGAGAATGAATATATTATGAAGTAGAATTGTATGTCTAGTGATATGCGGAATGTGTTGCCCTAAACCAATTTATGATTTTCGTGATTTAATTATGTTTTAGTTAATGCGAGATATAATTGATAAGTAGTAGAGTGGTGACATGTTATAAGTTGCCTAGATTAATAGGATATGAAGGGAGGAAATGATGATGAGAATGTAATTGAGACAGTGATGGTATTTACGTGTCTTACTTAGGTGTTAGGTATTTACTGATTACGATTTAATTATTGAATTTTGACATTTGGGATATCAAATTGTAGTAAGCACGGTAGGGTAGATTGCTAGTAGGTTGAAGCAATTATTCTTGGGTTAGTTTGAATGACTGGGGTAATAATGAATAGACGATGTGTAGTATGTTATTACATGATGATCACATGATTGGATTAGAACGGGATAATATGCACTGTGTGTAATCTTGTGGCATTAATATAAAAGGTTTAAAGCATATAAAGTAAGGCGTGGTATGTCTATATCTTGGTTTCAGACTACATGTAAATTGTCGGACCTAGAAATAGTAATTGTATGTTGGTTATATGATGTTTTAATACGGTAAGATTATATGTCATATGTTTAAGTGTATAAGAATGAGTAAGTTGAGAAGCATATGATTAAGTTGAAGCTATTGCATCACCATGAGTAGTCTGTTAGGACAATGGGAATTCACCTATATTTTCTTTTTTATATGTTGTAATTAGTGATCAATCATTTAGTTGCATTTAAATGTCGTGATTAACGAAATAAGCTACATCCTAGAGTTTGATTATTAGTAAATGGATATAAAATTTTGTTGGTGTTAAAAATGTAAGCTAGTTATGAACAAGTATAAGTGAACTGGTAATTTTCCTATCTATATGCTCAGGTCATCGATATTCTTATGAGATTCATTTTCCCTCTTGCCATCTTTTACATCTTTGTCATTGAAGGCTGCCTACCTATGTGCGGATATTCTAATTTATAAACTTGTTAAACCCTTATTAGCTAATGTCATTAAATTTGAGCCCACTAAATTTTTATCTATAATGTTGACATGCCAATCTTTGTAAATCTACCTTCAAGCATATGATGTGTAATTGTGTTGATGACAAATTTATTAGTAATATAAGTCATTACGATTGAGTCATGAGTATTTGTTCTTGCATTAAGAAGGGAACTGTATGCTTAGCTCGGATGTTGTCACCAACTCACAATGTGGACTCATATAGCATGGAAGTAGTGAAGTTAGTACGATAACAATAATTGATAGGTCGGGTATTGCATGAACAAACAAGCTTTAATGAGACTAAAAGCAACGAGAATTCGAATTCCATGTTATGTGAAGTAATGTGTTAAAATTTGATGCCTTAGTTGTAATTGGTGTATAACATGCTTTAATAAAGAGTAGTTGGGTTGGCTTATGACTTTGTTAAAGAATATGGGAAAGTTGTGTAAATTGCTTACATGTTAAAATTTTCAGATTTTTACCCTAAATGTTTTTGCTTGTAGTTTTTGTTGTACTCAATATTTATACGTGAAAAACTTATATGTGATAGCCTTGTGAGTTAGCTTTCCAATGGCGTTGGTTTTATGACTAAATGATGTACCGTTTAAGAGTAATGAGTATTTTAGTGAGCAGTGGTCGGATTATTACTGTACAGTGACAGATTTGCGTCATTAACTTGTAAAATCAACTATTAATTATGTTCTTATTATTTTCGATAATTCTAATTCCGTTGTTTTTTTAACTCATAAAAGTTTCTAAAATGATAAATTTCACTATTTTCAGATGTGTTGCTATTTAATTACGATTTTTACAATCGACGTTGTGTTATGAAGAAATGTTGTTTGCTAGTGTACTACATCAATAATGTTTATAAATCATTATAAATTTGCTATTTGCATATTTGGCCTAATTCCAACTCTCAAGTTCTGTATTTTCTAAGAATATGAATAACACGGGAGTCGGTTATGTAATACTTGTTCGGAGACCTTAGAGGTTATAGCATGTTAGATAGTACTTGTTGATGTGGATCTTATGCAAGTTCTCAAATCCATGGGAATCATTTTTGTTTAAATGTTATTTCATAACCTTTGCTTTCAAAACATGTAATATCATTATTATATCACCTGAGTACGAACTTCTATTTACTTATGATTATTTCCTATTTGGAATAATTGGTACAAATTTTAATTATTAAACTGGTGTTATGTTATTCAGGACGGTTATGTTTAATAAGTGAGTTTTAGTTTTATTCGATATTGAGTTGGCGTGATGTTATTAGGAATAAGTGTGGTTAATAAGCACCTGCTAGTTTTTGGTGCTGCTATGAACCTTGTTATTTGTTGAATGTTATCAATAAAGCCTTACTCAATATTTGTTATCTTTATCATACATGTTATTTCTTGTTGCTAGTTATTAGTTGGTTACGGGGACGTAACCTCTTTCTTAGTTGGGGAGGATTGTAAGATCTTGCGGTATTTGGCATTTTTCAGTATTGGGAGGATGTTGATTTGTTCGTAATGTTGAGAGGATGTTGTCGGATTGTTGTGACGTTGCCAATTGTAATATATTGGATTGATATTGTGTTTGAAATTTGTTGGAAGTTATTTCTAAGGCAACTTCGAGGACGAAGTTTTCTTTAAGGGTGATAGACTGTAATACTACGGTTTTAAGTATTATTGTTTTGTGCAATGAGGGATTGGTAGTAGTTTGATAGTGGCATTACGTAACCATTATAGATGTACTTATAGTTTAAGCTTGGAGTGAACTTCGGGACGCAGTTCTTTTTAAGGAGGGAAGACTGTAATACCCCGTATTTTAAGGATTAGTCAGCAATAAATATTAAGTTAAACCTTCATATTATTTGGTATTTAATTATAATGTTATTAGTTTTAATTTTTTAATTTATAAATTACGTAATTAGTTTTCAAGACGGGAATAATTGATAAAATATATAAATTGAGACTCGATATTTTAGACGTGTGATGTAGGTTACTCGGGAGATACGGTAGTATGCGATAATACGATAATGTTATAATAGTAAGAATAATAAAATAATAATAATCGGGATGACTATTAACAGCTATAAATACGTAGCTAGGGTAGAATTAATATACTTTTGGTATTTATAAAACTTACATAAAACTGATAAAAAGAGAGTTAAGAGGAAGAGAAAGATAGTAAACCTAGCAGCTGCCCTTCCGTCTCAAGATAACAAAAGAGGTAAAATTCATACAATTAACTCATTAATTCATAATTCAATCTTAGTTATCAACTATTGACCATTGTAGAGACTTTGACCCGACCTTGACTATTCTGGAGGGAGGTTTGACCATTGTGCATAGTGGTTTGACCATCGTGGGTTGGTTTAGATGTGGTTTCTTTTCGATTTTGACACATAGATTGGGTCGTGTAAATACTTGAGTTGTAGGGGGTGGTTTTGGGTCTAGGTTGGTCGACCTTAGGGTTGGGTTATAGTGGTTGTTGAGTCGACCCTAGTGGTATGTCGTGGTGGTGTTGAGGGTGGCTGTAGTGGCGATTTCAAGGGATTGAGAAGTCGAACTCGTTATTCAAACCAGGGAGTTAGGGCGGTTGCGTTGGGATAGTTAATGGGTGTTTGGTGTCGGGTTTTGGTTAGGTTCCATGGAGGGGATGTCAGGTTGGTGGGCGGTGGCGGTTAAGAGTCGTGGTGGTGGTTTAGGCGGCTATTCCAGGTGTCTTAAAGGGGGCTGGTATGAGCATGGGGTGTCGAGTGTGGTGAATGTTGTTGGGAGTTAGATGAGTCGTGAAGGTGGAGATGGTTCGTGGTGGCTGGTTGCTGACCAGGTGGTTGTCATGCCGGGTCAGTTGGTGGACTGGTGTTGGCCGTTTGGTGGGTGTGTCAAGGTTAGTTGTGTAGTTTTTGTGTGTCGTGGTTAGTGTGATCAAGGGGTTGTTTGTTGGATTTTTGGGTCAATTGTGACGGTTTTTGTCGGGATTTTAATAATGAATATAATTTACAAAGTAATTAGTTAGCAAATGATTAATATAATTTATGTGACACCCTCGCGATTTACAATAAATAAACATCCAAAACATAGCGGAGATATGAAGGATTAAAAACTTTACATAAATAAAAGCAATGTAAACTGCGAAGTATCATAAAACGTACGCACAAGAGTAAATGATACAACTAAGGAAGGTGTATCAAATGGGGAAGAAGTATCCCGCAAAATAAGTACAAAAACGAG
>JAOWBH010145428.1:0-12799 GCA_028566215.1 Silene coronaria | reverse complement strand
ATATTAACGTATCCAAAAATCTAAAATTACTTGCTTCGAAACGATCTTACCCAAAATGACCCGACTTGAGATACCTCATCTAGAATCATTTGAGATAACTCATCTGAAATCACTCAAACCAACTCGAAATGACTATTTTGAAGTCATTACATGCACATATGACAAACCTTAACAATCAGGGACCTAAAATGATCTACCTGAAACCCAAATGACCAGACATTTTACCACCCAGCCTGAATAACCGAGTCATGACACACTGAACAGATCTGAAGCTAAATATCTCTGCCTAACTCAACCCAAATGAACTTAACCTGTATCGGACTCAAATAACCTGTTTGACATGTCTGGTCATATTTCTGTTTGGTGTGTTCCTTTTTCCTTGCAGTATCACAAAAGAGTTAATCCAGATGAAACAAGTGAGGCAGCATTAAGAAATGCCACTGATAAACTGGATACTTCTGAAAAGCTGGAATCTCAGAGCATATATCTTACCAAGTACGATCCATTATCAGCAGACATTTTCCAAGAACCCCATTTCGCAATATCCCACTCCACTTGTCCATTCCATGGCACAAATTCATAAAAAACTCCTCCATAGTGAACTCCAACCTACACAAGAAACCAAGAATGTGCGACTGAAACTCGAACAATATACATACAAGAGCTGAAAAGAAATTCAGAGCCCATTAGATGCAGTGAAAAAGGAGGTACACGAGAAAGCTGCTGATCACTCAGCTGCATTTCTAACTGCTAATTAGCCAAGACCCTAAAGATACAGAATGACTTAAATGAAGTGTTGTAGGGCAAACAAAGAGATATACATACCAAAGCCGCGTCCTCTATGATGTTGCCAGGAAGCTCTCTCAACCCTCCAGCTGCAGTTAAAGCAACTTCTCCGCGAGCACCCTCAAAGACATTACACTGAATCTGAAATAGGCATAAATGTGTTAATATTTTGATCCTAAAACTTGAACACCACGGTTATGCAATTAGAGTGATGACAGTGTCGGTTTACTGCACAGGTTGAAGCTCGGAGAGATAAGCCATAACATTTCTTTTATATCCCAGAATGCCTAACTAAAAACGGCAAAAAAAAATTTCAAAGGGCACAGGGGAACCAAACAGGATGTGGGAATAAAATAATTGAGTGCAGCCCACAAAATATCAGATATGCAAAGATATTGAACGTACCCAAAACCATTTTCTAGGAAACGCTCCACCCCAGTTCTTTTCTGAATAAGATGGAGCATTTTCAAACTCAAATCTTTCACCATCCCACTCAATCCAGCCTGAAATTTAAAATACCAGCACAGGGTAAAGTCAAGGAGACAAAAGTTGAGATAGAATTTCTCAGTAAAATCATTTATTCATGCATCAGATACCGCAAATCTTCTCTCAGAAAAAACTGCATTCCATATTTTATCATGTAACATTATTTTAAAATAAAGATGTACACCCGTGCCTACCAGCAAGACAATTCTCATTATTTAATAGTCATATGCACCTTCCAATTAAAAGTAGATAGATTCCAAATTCTACAAATCTACTTTAGTAAGGTTTAGACTGAACTTTTTAGCACATCACATAGATATTTGGGGCAAATTGTATAAAACTGGACATAGCCCTTTGGGAAAATTTTCATAAAGTAAATTCGTTCCATAGTCAAGACTCAAGACATCTACATAATCCTTTTCAGTGTAGGACCAGGTATTGTTTGTCACCCCTTTCTGCTATCAGTCTATCACCGACCCCTCATTCATGCACACTGGGTTCAAACAGGGCAGCCTTAGGCTTATTGAGAATCTTCGTTTCATGTATAAAATGTCAGAACACCATACCAAGCCTTGTCCAATAGCCCACTACCTTGACTTATGCAAATGCTTTTTGTTTAACAAAAAAAAATGACAAATAGATAAAATAGAAGCAACAATTACTTTTAACAAAAGTCCTAACGCATACTACTGTAATACTGTTCGCTGATTCTTTCTTTTCCCAGATTTGACCTTTATATCTCATCCTTCACTCTTAGTTTAAAAAAGCGCGCCTTGGATGAGGCACTAGCCAAAACGCCTCGGTGCATTTTAGGTGCGCCTTTTTGACATGGCTCACTTAACAAGGCTAACTACTACGCACTTTCCATATCTTTTAGACAAGGCTCACCATTTCTTTTCTCCATTATTCTTATCTTTACTCCTACATGTTAGCCTACTTGAAAACTCCTAAAATGGCTATTGTTGCCCAAAATTTTATTTGGAAATTACATCTGTTATAAAAAATATGGGGCCTTACGTCCAAAGGTGCACGCCTTCGCCTTGCGCTTTGCGCCTCGTCGCCTCGGCCCCTTAGCGCCTATGTGCGCCTTGCGCATTTTCAAACTAAGCCTTCACTATTTGGCCAGAGAATTTATAACATTCAAGTATTCAACTCCTCAAATTATCACAAAACATGCTCAAACAGAAACCAAACACTATCGAGATTGTGAAAAGTAACCTGTTGACAATCCGCCTGCCATGCATATTTGCCAGTGAGGTTCAAAAATGGGAAACGCGGCAAGCCAGCCTGCTGTTGATTTCTGTTTAGAACTAACATTACCCCAGCCATACACAGGCTGCGTACTATACTCCCAACGAGCTGTCTTCACTGTTTTAACATAGTCTGTCCTGTCAGGAAAAGCTAAAACAGTTATGCTGGCCAGAGAAATTAACATACCAACATAGGAAGCATGCGCAAGTGACAAGAGCATGTACTGCCTATGTTCACCTGACTTCATTATGTTTGCTTTTTGCACAATATTTTAGGCGATGAAAACTTGTGAGAGGGACTGGGGCCCACAATCATATGGAACTGTTTCTGTGGGTGATTTCTTACCCAGAATAGAAACGAAATGATTTCATTAGAAAGGCTTTGAAAAAGAAAGTATCATTTTAGATCCACGGCTATGATCTTTCATGCGTTTGTTTTGATAAGAAAAGAATACTTATTTCCTGTCCGTAATACAGCAGATGACACATGTAGAACAAGAAAGATATGCACGTTAAGGGAGTAGAAAGAAAGGTTCAAAATATGAGGATATTCATGGTTTTAAGTGACAACAAGACAGTAATTAGGTTCATAAAGCATTTCACCTGCCATCATCGCAAATAAAACCTTGATTCCAGAGTGGAGTGACTTGAAAACCTTCAGTTACACTTTCATTAAATTCCTATATCCGTAATGGACATCAGCATGATTAGAAAATAGGAGACAAACTTCATATTATATATTCTTATGACACCAATGTAGTATCAGTAACTTTATTACTAAGATCTGGCCACAAGAAATTAAGAAGCAATCAAATAATAGAAGCATTCATTATAAATTTCAGTTCATAGAACTATCTTTGACAAAGAGCATTTCCTTCACTTCTGTTTATCTAAACACAGACCAATACCAGAGTAATCAGCTATAATAAAGAAGCACTCCCAATGCTAACAAAGAGGGCTACAATGATCATACAGAAATTAAAAAGCTACTTTTCAAAGAATAAATAAAGGGAGTTTGATAAAGTAACAAAAAATGTAAATAGAAATCTCTATGTCAAGCAAGGGGTTGGCAAATGATCATGTACCATGAATCGCCCTTAGTTTTCAACAGTGACAATGGAAACAAAATGTGGCTTCATATATTCCTCAAATATCGTAGCAGCATTGGCTGCAGTACGCACATACAGAAGTATGCATGTACTCATCACAAGCTATCATAGATCAAGTCACTTTCTATTTAGAATTCGGCAGCAAGTTGCCTTGCCTGATTAGCTTTGGAGCTACTCAATGATTTACAAGAGTTGATAGTTGTTTGCAGACATCCATGCTAAATACACTGATCGAACCAGGCTCAAAAACTTGGTCAATTTAAAATAAAATAAAAAAAAAAAAAAAAAACGCAAATCATTGCCAGTGAGGAATATATTTGTTTCCAGAAAACTGAAGATATATTAATCATCAATCAAATATGCAAAATGGAATACGCAATGCACAATAAACTTCATATACCTCTGGAGGAACCTCTTTATTTGGTGGCTGCGCGCTTCCACTGGGTTTAAATGTGTGTCCCAAAGCTAGCTCATGCCTACCTATCCATTTAACAAAAATAAATGAACAATGAGGTACTATTGTGCAGTAAATGGTGATGCTATTAGAACTTGTTTGACATTTTAGGAGTAATAAATGAGCATAATGACGACATTCACATCCCATAAGATGTTGCCTAATCTGTAAAAGGCTTATAGTACACCCTCTTCTAAAAATGTATATCAAAGTAGAATAAAGACATACGTACTTGGTATTAAAATGAGCAGCAAAGAGAGACTTACTTCCCCAAAAGTTGTGCGAATCATCAGCATACTGACATATATACTCGTCATTGGGACCAAGAATTTGAGCCCCGACACCAGTAAAGCGACGTCCATGTTTAGCTTGTTGAGTGGGAGTCAATTTGTTACGAAATGCAGGATTCTCCACAGAGTACATAAAGCAGAAACTTTGTTTCTTTGTTGGAATAGAGACCTTGAAATACCATCCCTCAAAAAACTGTCGAGGGCTCCCATCAAAATGGTACCTGCCAAACTAAGCAGCTGATGATAACAATTACAGAGCTTTGACAGGTACAAAAATGAAGTCTCAAACGGCAGGAAGTGTTGGAGCATCAGATAACATCAAGTGATAGAAACTCTAAAGACTTGTTCTTTTCTGAACGCATATCTCCGTGTTCTAATTTGACATTCTACTGCCTCTACACCCAAGGGCAAATGCAGCCATTTCCGAAGAGTGGACAATGATAGCATTTGAGGCAGTGGCGAAGCCGGGATTTAAGGTTAGGGGGTTCATATTTAGGATGTACGTCAGTGGCGCAGCCAGGATTTGAAGTCGGCAGGGGCGCAAATTTTCAGCGGAGGCGAAGGAGTTATGGTGTAAGGCAATAAGGCAACCTCTAAAAAAATTCAAAATTTTAACTAAAAATTTCGTAAGTTAAACATGTCAGCGGGGGCGAGGGCGAGCGCCCCTGCTAGCCCCCTCGCTCCACCACTGACGACTTAATAATGAACAAGGTTAACTAGAAAAAAAATAGGAAAAAACCACCCCCTGCTAGCAAGCTCTTAACGGAAAACAGAAGATAAATTAGAAAAAAATGACATGCAAGATAAATTATGGAAAGGAAGAAGATTAGAGGGTTGAAGAAAAACAAATAAATAAAGAGAAGAATAAAAATTGAAAGAAAAGGGAAAAGGGAAAAGGAAGAAATACCCGGAATGAGGAGTACGGAGAGGGCGATTGAGAGGAGTAGGGGTATAAAGGGAAGTTTCATTATTATCATCAAGCATTAGTGAAGCAGTAGTTGTTTTCGTAGTAGAAGATGACATTGAAGAAACTGGGAATATTGTTGGTTTAGTATAAATGGGTAAACCAAATCTACAGGGGAGTTTAACGCCGCCTTTATATGACGATGATGATGATGATGATGATGATTGTTGGATGATTGAATATGGTGAGCCTCCAAAGGGTACAAGCTCTCTTGCTGAACTTATCATACTCTATACTCTACTTGATTGATTCCAATTCCAATAGTTGTTAACAGTACTAGTATTATTTTATTTTATGTTAATTAATAATGATAATTGATGTTCAACTTTACAAGTTTACAACTTCCATCGAGTGATTTGAGTGTATCCACAACACCACAGTCCACAACCACCGATTTACAATATACCGCCAATTGGGGGATTAGGGGTCCACTCTATTCCGGTCAGGCTAAACTATGGGTTGCCTAAAATATCACTTACGGGAATGAAAGGAATTACTCATTTCCTTCCATAGTTGGTCTTACTTAAAACGTGTCATTTTCGTCTGAAAATCTGAAATAATAAGACGGGATTTTAAGAACATTTAACAACTAAATATGACCACTTTTAGAAGAAAAAAAAAATTATTAATAAGTTGTAACACTAGTTGGATAATTGTGTACTACATTTAACCATAAAATAGTCATAAAACTTCTTCTTAATTATTTCAGACAAAAATGGTCACTCTGAAACAAGAATTTGCGTTCATTCTAATATGTTTGGTTGGAAATCTGAAGGAAAAGGAATCTATAAGCCTTAACACCAACACCAACACCAACCCCAGCCCCATATCACCACCATCATCAATCAGCATGTTGTCTCCACTCTGGCTTCGGCGCTCCACGCATATGCATCTCTTGTCTAAAACCCTTTAATCCAAACCTGAAACCAACTCGGAAACTCACCCCCACCCACGAAGCTGTCTCCCCCACTCTTATTGTCTCCTTCACATTTCTTAGGAAGGGTTTAAATAAAAGTGATAAACTAGTTTTTCACTTAAATTAAATAGATTTGAAACAATATTATTGTGTAGTAAATGATGGTAGTTAATTAATTTTTTCTTACTAAATTTAAAAACGAAACACTAATTTTGGGCATCGATTTTACAGTACGATTTTACTCAATACAGTAAGGTTTAACAAAATTGCCCCTCTCATTTCACTCTTTGTCATATCCTCTTACATCTTTCCTCTCCCGTCTCTCTTAACACCCCCAACCCCAACATCAATCACCATATTCCTGCTCCATTACCGCCACCCACCGACTCACCATTGGCGTCACCCACCATCACCCTGCCCCCACCGCTAACATTGTGGTCACTCACAACCCATTACCTCCCCTTACAACCATCAATCCTTCAACTACCAAATTCAAGAAAAATCTTGCTGCACAACCGCCCCCACCATGCCTACCACCCACTCCCAATGTTCATGGCCACCACCACTAGTTACCTTGGTTTTATCATATCCACGATGCACAACAAACCACTTCCATCACTGTCATATCGGAGCACCACCGCGGTGTTTGTCTTGTCCCTCCAAAAAGTTATATCATGCCTCTAACCCATTATCATCCAAGTGGTCTACCTACCCCTGCACTGACACTGCCCATCAGACACCCGTCTCTTCCATATATGCCGCCCCTGAGCACCCCCTAACCTCTATCATAAATCTGATTCCGAATATGGTTTGGAACCCCAAATAAAACAAACAAAACACAACAACAACAAAAAAACATTAATTTTATAATCAATTTATACTTGAATAATCAAGTATTTTGCTACATTCAAATCAGAATTTATGATTGAAGAAATATTAAGATTTGAGAATTGATGATGAAGTTTTTGACGTGCAAGCCTATCAAACAAATAAACCAAACAACTGATCTTTGTAGTAGGGTAGTAAGGTGTTGAATTCATATGGATAGTGTGTTAGGTTATAAGTCCACTACCTTAGTTCCAATTTAGTAGAAAAAGAGGTCAATTGAGATGTAACTAAGTGAAACGACAACTATTAAATTAGCAAGAAAAACTAAAAAAAAAAATGAATGCAATAAAAGGAAATTAGGCCCAAAGGTTCACAAATGATATAAGGAATAAGTCTGGTCTCGAAATTGGGTAGAGGGTGAACGTTGTCTAGGTCATGCCACATCCTTTCGAACTGAGGGTTCCCTTAGGGTGATTACTAATAGGATTTTGCTCTTATTAGCCAATCCTTTCATTCTTGAATGGTCTACTCGCTAGTCTCGGTAATCGATCATAAGACAAACATAAAACGGTAATTAAAATCATGAATTTTAACTCAACCAATTCATTGAACATGTACAATGCACAGGATTAAAGGCAAACATCCAACACTTTTCATTCACCTCAACAATCAAGCATAGAATCGCACCTTCCAAAAGCCACCTGATTATGATCGAACGACATGTTTAGCATATATAGCGATTTTATGACGTTTCGTAAATTGGTAAATAAATGGTAACTCAAACATTCGTGTCTACCTTTTAGTCGTATCTACTTTCCAGTATGGTCGTTTGACATTAAGTAGAGTCAATTCAGAGTCAGGGCCAAAAATTGTCTTCATTTTCAAATCTCATCTCATTCCGAGCCAGAATATTTAGAAACTGTCACAAGATATTTTATTAGAGTTAGAGTTCAACACACATATCCAGACTCTTTAATAAAATAATCAAATTCTATCTTTTCCACAGAATCCGCATCTACGCACTTTCTTGTCACAAAATAAACCTCTTTAAATTCAAACGCAACATGAGCCAGGAGTTGCGCCTCTTAGTGATGCGTCCTTTCTAAAATGTCGTTTTTGCATTGTCGTGTTATTCCCCGTACGTTTCCTCATTTGCGTTGCTTTAAATAGAGACCTCGGTTCTCCATATTTGGTACACGAATGTCCGGCCTTTTCTTCTCTCTTTGCATTCTAGACTTTGCTATATATCGCTCATAGACATCTACACTCTTGATCAATCGACCACGTAAACCCGGTTCCTATCGTGGTTCCCGTCACACACGTCTTGCATAAATTAGTTGATTTGACCAACTACACTCTCATATTAAATCAATCAATCAATCAAAATTCCTTGTTCATTCAATGGCCCTTTCACCTACATAGTTCGAGTTTCATATAAATTACCATTTTGATAAATCTCACGACGCTACCTTGTATCCGGTGATGCGGTTCTAATTTACGCACTTTTCACCCCATAATCGACTCTATTTTACATGTTATTTGTGCCTATTAGGGTCATTTCGCTAGTCTTTAGCTTCCTATTTTATGCCTTTTGTAGGAAAAAAGGCAAAAGAAACAGAAATCGCGAGTTTTAGGAGCATTTGGAGGCTAAGTTGACGTTTACAATGACCAAGCATGAACAAGAGGCCAAGTCCAAGGACCCTTAGACCAAGAATAAAGGATTTTGAGAGATACATGTCAATCCCCACGACTTTCAAAAAGCAACCTTGTTTGGAGGAGAAAAGAAGAAAAGCCATATGGAGAAGAACTTAAGCGAGTTACTAAGAACTCACTCGAGTCCAGGGTCGAAGGACGAAGAACTCGCCCGATTTCCCATCGTCTCGCTCTAGTTCCTTAGAATTTGATTGAGTTCCCACTGTCTCGATCGAGTTGCATTGCTACTTCCAGAAAGACTAATCTCGCCTTAACCCCCAAATATTATTAGTATAAATACCTCACTTTGTAATAGAGTTAGGGATCTCATTCTACCTAATTAGATCTCAACTACCATTAGTCTAGATCTCATCTCTCATCTTAGATTAATTTAGCTAATCTTTCAATAATGAGTATAATTCCACCTTCCTTACTTCTTAATCTAGTTTATAATTGAAGATTTATTTGGGTTTATTGAAGATTTGGTGACAAGATATTCATTTATTTAAGAATTTCTTCGACTATTTGTTCATCTATTTTTATTCCTTATTTAATTAGTTGTTATAATCCTTAATCTATCTTAATCTTTTGTTAATTACTTTCCTTAATCATCATGATTAGTCTAGTAACTTTAGTTTATGTGACTGTTGTTGTTGTTAGCATGATTATGATGATGATGATGATGATGATTAGTGAGTAGTGTCTTAACTAGGGTTGATGAGGAATTATGGGTTTGATTAAAGATTAATTTACTGTTGTTATGTCTAATAATTTGTATTTAGTTCATGTTTCAATTAATGCACACCACATGTTTGATGAATTGTATAGATATTTGTTTACATGATTTGTTGTTTGTTTACATACTCCAATAAGATCAAAAGCCTTAGGATGTGTTAGAACTTGCATTATGTTGGTGGGTTGAGTGGGTGTACGCGAGAGCTAACCCGACTTAGTCTAGGTAGGGTCGTTAGATCGAGAGACTTGACCCGTTGTCCAATTAAAACCTAAATCGATTATCAAGATTTGACATCATAGTTTATTATCCCATATAAACGCAAGCACCCTAGTTGTAACATCCTCATTTAACCGAAAGCCCTTAGCTGTAACACCCCCATCTACCAATGAGCATTTAGCAAGGCTTTCCTTAGCAAACACGGGTGCTACCATCCCGGTTACCCGAGGTAGTACATATCAAATTGACCATAAAAGAACATTTATTAAAAGTGCAAAGTTTAATCGGTTACAACCAAAAGAAATCCGAAAATAACTCAAAACTGGAAATGTGAAACGAAAAATGAAAAGACTGTCTAAATATCAGCAAAAGCTATCAAAGACTCAAACAAGTGATTCCCATCCACGCGCGCAACTACTCAACAATGAGCACCTGCTAAAACCACTGCTCACCATTCACAGGCAATATTGAATAGATCACAACAAAGAACACAAAAGAAACAAACAACAATGCCACCAAGGTCAGTAAACCATTCCACAACATCAATATCGCAACAATGAAATACAAACAATCAATCCATCTCAACCATCTACAAACTCCAAGAGCCAGTAACATGGATTACCCATCGCAATAGGTAACCTGCCCCTGTCGGTGGGAGACCGCAGCCTAGCCACCAAAATTCTCGCTCATCGCAACGAGCGAACCCATATCATTAATTTGCACATCCCCCTTGTGACGGGAGCCACAAGAGTCGATACATAAGGATGAAGACCATCTCCCGACAATAGCTTCACAACAACAATATCACAACATCCTCATCATCATTAACATCATCATCAATATTTCATCATATCATAATAATCACATCATACATCACAACAACAACGATAGTAACTAAGTAGGAAAACCTTACATCGATAGCAAATCCTAGCAGCAACGCAAAATCAACTAGAACTGCTCCTCAACGAATTCACCGCCTAAAACGACCATATATTCTAATCATTACCATAATCAAATAATCAAAACTAACCAATCCCTAATTCAATGCAATTAGGGCTAAGACTCAAAATGTAAACTGAGAATAAGGCGATAAACGACTTACAAATCTTAATGACACTTGAAAGAGACGAAATCTGATGAACAAATGTGAGATCCTTGCTTGGTAGGTGATTGAGGTGATTAACGGGAGTTTTAGGATCTGTGTAAGTGTAAAATGGCGAAATGAAAATGACAGAAATCATTTATTAACCTCCCTTAATAACCCTAATCAGGCCGCGCAAAACAAGAGAAGAGACCGGGCACTCGGTCGAGTATCAAATGTACTCGGCCGAGTGCAGCCTACTCGGTCGAGTAACAACACTCCAGTAGCCAAATAACACTGTCAAACACCACTCGACCCACATACTCGGTCGACTGCTACCTACTCGACCGAGTATCCCATACTAGAAATATGGAGTATTACAATAGTAAGACTTTCCAGTTAAATAAGGCCGTTACCATCTCAGTTACCTGAGATAGTGAATACCAAAAGTAAAGTACACAAGGTAATTTAATAAAAGTTACATCAATACTGATAAATAGTCTCAAACTGATTATTACATATTCCAATTCCAACTGCTTATAGTAAATACATAAATAAATAAATAAATAATCTAACATACCGGAAGTCTGAATGTTAGTAAACGTCAACTAAGTGGTAAACTAGACAAAACTATCTAAAACTCGGTCTGCCTCATCTCTGTCACGCCCCAGGCCCGCATCATAGCTTCCAGCTTACTCTTTATTACCTGCTAATCTCACTGCTCCCCAATTGTCGGAAATATCAATTGGTTCATCGGAAAGTTGAAAGAAATTTGACAAAAGAGAACGCAAACACGTCAGTAGAGATAAACTAACAACATGAGTATAATTCCATCAACAATAACATTTACAACAACGATCACTTGCATAAGAAATATACACGCAAACAGTAACTGGACTGGTCTCACGTCTTACACGTGCCAACCGTCCCACACAACATAACACCCTGAACATCGTGATCATAGCACAGCTCCCTGAATACCATGCACACATTACTATTGTACAACCGACCCCCTGAACACAATACCGTCTCAGCATCTCGATAATATAACCCCCTTGAACATCGTACATATCAGCATCATATTTCAACTCATCTCAAATCCACATTCACAATATCAACCACAATAATATGTAGACAACCATAACACACGGCATAGGCATTAACATGGCATTCAAATATAATTCGTCTCAAAAATCATCAATCATAATATCAACATTAGTCTTATCAAACCGTCACAACACAATAAACATGCGCCTAACAATAAAGTACGAGTTGAGTAGGTAATCCCTACCTTTAAACAAACACTCCACGCAAACGCTAAGCAATCAATTTAGAATTATTCCTCTACGAATCCACCACCTAAATAACATATAATAATCATACAATTAACCACAAGCAATACGAATCAACACGACACCGAACTACTCTTACCCCCCGACTAGGGTTCGGTCACACGAGTCCAGCACATGTCATGAATCACACATGGTCAACGACATGGTCATCGGTCGACAGGCAAGAAACGTAAATAATTGATTACAATATAGATCTAAGATGACTTACAACAGAAAGGTATGCACTTGGTCGATAATACTCCAGTCTCGCGCATCTCTCCTCAGTTTCCTCTCAATTAGGTTATGTAGTCAATTTTGCTTTGTACTCTTTTTTTAACTAGAGAGTGTGGGGTCGATTCGAATAGCACAAAGTTTTGTGTCCGTTACAAAATTTTTGCTCTAATTCGAAAATCTCACCTCGAGTCGAAAGCATCGAACTTCAAGAAAAACCAAGCCGGTGTGGCGTGTTCCCAAATAGTAATAGATTACATTTATAATAACAATAATCATCATAACAATCATAGTAACAGTATTGATGGCGAAAAAGAATTGATGATGACGCTGATGATAATCACATAGTAGAAAATTGAACTAGATAGAAAATTGCTAAAGAAATTAAACATAATCTAACCTACTACGAAGTATAATTTAACTTTAAAG
>JAOWBH010145417.1:0-12800 GCA_028566215.1 Silene coronaria | reverse complement strand
TAATATGATATTACAGTTGAGTAGGAATACAAATAAGAATACCCTATTGTTTGGATATAATATTTACAATGGAGGTATTAATGACAATAAAATAAAAGGCAAATATGATAGAAATATAAATAAAAACTCATATGCAAAAGATATATTTGATTCAAATAGGAATATGAGAAAATATGTACTCCCTCCAAATCTCTCATTTCTTCCCTCTTTCCTTTTTCATTCAAATCACATTTTCTTCCCTCTTTTCGTTTTTGGATGTGTTTGTGTGGTCCAAATTCAATTGCATGATGGGTTGTATGTTTTGTGTGGTATAAATTATATTTTTTTCCTTAATTCTCGTGTACAAAAGAAAACGGAAGAAATAAGACTTATTAATGAGAGTATAAATCATACTTTGTACTTACCACGACTTAGTTTTTCACAAAGAATTTAATAACAACAATACCTTGATGTAGTTTACTTATATTAAAAAAAAAAAATCAAAAATAGGTTATTGCCCTCAAAATAGAATATCGTCTCCAGATCCTCACCATGTTACTAGGACCCACTGAGCGATTATTCAAGGATCCTTCCTTCTATAAGTCAGTTAATAAAAAAAAATATGTTAATTAAGGATCTTCTCAATATTTAATAAGAAATTCAAATGTATTGTTTATTTTCAAATAAAATTTAACACTTACTTCATTTCGGAACCATTTCGAAAAACTTTTGTCATGTTTGCTCCAAACATCATCAGAAGACGTGACATTAGAAAATGTGAGTTTGATATGTGTCTCAAATTCCCTATATATACCAACAACATATTTTAATGATGTTTTATTTATAACTGTGATCTAATTTGATAATTATGTTTTAAAAATGAATTAAGTAATGATGAAGTAATAGCCTACTTTTCATAAGACTCTGAGAACATTAAATGAATTGTCACCGAACTCTTTCCTCATTAATAAATTACAACTATGTGTTTACTACCAAAGTGACTTGAAACGTACAAAGACAGTCCAAAAACGGGGACTATTCAAAATTACTCCAAATAAATAATTCTTAAAAAAGTACTAGGTCAACATTACTACCAAGAATTCATTTCAACATAACGAACAACTTATAAAGATTGCCAGTAATAACAATAGACAAACATGTAGAAACAATTATAATCTTTATTTACAAAAACAAGTTAAGTATAATTCACTACTTTTACGTTTCTAACTCAAACATTTAGAATTTAGAAACAATAAGCCAATCATAATTAACTATTTTAGCTTGAAAAGTCAAATTTTTACTAACTCCTAACATCATCGTCAACAACTACAACATTTTAATTACTATCTAACAACTAAAATCTTATCTTCCTAAAACCAAAATAATTTAAAGCCACCATATTAACCCACGTCATCAAAATCCTTTTTTATTTAAAAAAAATTATGTGAAGGTGGGACCCGCCTTTATACAATTGCATTTAATTTCTGAAGAAATATCAGCCTAATCGTGAGTATGTGATATTATTATTAATAGAGTTAATCGACTGATGATTAATCAATTTAATCGATCGATGTACTTTCTCAAAAATTTATTACAAAATTTTAAATCTAAGACGTGTTAATAAATTTTGATTGATTGAATATATTACATTTAAAATTATATGTAACATATTTTAACACTACATCTTTGCACACGGATTTGAAAATGTGACAACTTTAAAAGGTAGTCAATTTGTGCATGACTTTTAAATATTATTAAAAAATGTACAACAAATAAAGATGTAATAATCCATATATATTCACTAATATTTATGTCAATATTAATCACGAAATCAATGACCCGAAAAATATACCCATGCAATTTTACACGGGTTTAAAACTAGTAAACTCCTTAAAAAATAACCCCATTCAAAATCTTACTAAGATTCCAACCAACCAACAATTAGGTGGTGATTTAACGGATAAAAATGTTAGCTGACGTTGGTTAGGTAATCAACTCATGATATGTTTTTGATACTAATTTTTATGTCATTCGTGTCTACTACATCGTCGTACACTCGAGCTAATAAGAGAATTGAAATCAACAATATTGATCAAGTAAAATCAGTTTTTTATCATTAATCAAGTGTCTAGTGATATCATCCACAAAAATGACCTAGGAATTTTGCTAGTCGGTTTTCTAACATGTGCCCTAATGACACAAGATAAGAAACTAATGTATAAACAGAACAATTATTGACCCAAATGGAAACATCTTGATGTTCTTGGAGCAAGAGTGGAGTAGACCGAATTGAATCACCACCATTTTTATCCACATCTTTTCCAGGATAATAAATGCTTCCATTTTATAAAACCTGATAAAATTAACTAATACGCTGACATTCAAATGAGACTTAAAGTTGTCCAAAAATACAAACCTCAAAAATATGAATTAACCCGATCCCATATGACCTGCTTAGATTCGATGCAAACTTTGCTAAATATGAAATCAATCCTGCTGAGAATAATTAGAGCACTCAATCATCTCTAATTATTCTTGCCTATTATTGTGCATATTGTTGTTATTTGTTTCCTAGTCTTTAGGATAGCATATCTTGTATTTAGGTTAATTATATCTTATGTACACAATATAAATAGCTAAACTATGTACTGTTGTAATCATCACTTAATCAATACAATTACCAATTTTTACATGGTATCAGGAGAAAGATTCTTTCCTTCCCGGATTGCCTAAACCCTAATACACACAATACTAAAAAATATCGTCCGCAACTATCCCTAATTCGGACGAACCATCGAAGCCGCTTGTGCTTCTCAACGTGCAGTCCGTTGCCAAGTTTGATGGATCCAACTATCGCCAATGGCGACTCCAACTTGAATCCCTCTTTCATGGCTATGGTCTTTTAGCTTATATCGATGACAGTGTCCCTCCTTCGAAAACAATTACTAATGCGGATAAAACCGCATCTCCTAACCTGGCCTATAACACTTGGTTCCAGCAAGACAAACTATTAGTCGGTGCTCTAGCTAGTACCCTAACCTCGGCCTTAAGCCCCCTCCTTAACCGAACTACCACGACCTATGAAGCGTGGACGGCTCTTGGGTCGTCTTACGCTCTTCCTTCCCGTGGTCACATCAAGTAACTACGCCACAAACTCAAAAACATTACCAAAGGTTCGTCCTCCATCTCCGATTACATGACCAAAATCAAAACTACCGTTGATGAATTAGCTCTTCTAGGCACCATCATTTCCGACGAGGATATCACCGATCATGTCATTGACGAACTGGACAATACTTACCAGCCCGTCATTGATGCGATTAATGCCCGGAATCAACCCATTACCTTCCCTACCCTTCTCGAAAAACTCTTAAATCGGAAACTTACCATAGCCCAATCGAATCCAGCCCCTGCCGCACCCGACATTTGCCCGTCACAACTCCACCCCCTCCAACACCTAGCGAACCACCCAGTCATATTCCACCAACACCACCCAAGCCCCGAAGACTCCCTTTAAAGGGAAATGTCAATGGTGTTCGCACCAGGGACATACTCTTTACTACTGTCCAGTCTTCAAATCTCTCCACCCCGACATTCAGGTTCCACGCTACAACCGTAACCCCACCGCCACCCCCACTGCCCAAGCCAATCCCACCGCCCTTAACCAGTCGATCCCCTCCCCCTGTATCCTCGACAGTGGTGCCTCGCATCACCTGACCGCTGACCTCGAAAATCTCTCCCTTCACTTCCCTTATGACGGTACTGATGAGATTGTCATCAGTGACGAAACTTGCCTTCCTATTCAAAACACCGGTTCTACTCTCTTATCCTCTATATTTAAATTACATAATGTTTTTCATGTCCCTTTAATGCACAAATATATTATATCCGTCTCTAAATTTTGCGCCAATAATAATGTTTCCATTGACTTTAACTCGGATTCTTTTGTTGTAAAGGAGCATAACACCGGTGCAATTCTTTTTACCAGAGCAGCAAAGGACCGAGTCTACTACTGGCCGTCGTCGTCCCCGCAAGTCCACACCATCTCCACAAATAAAACGGACCTTCACCACCGATTGGGTCATCCACATTTTTCAGTTTTTAAATATCTTTGTTCTCATATGAATGTTAAGTCTGATGGTTTGGATATTTTTTGCAATGCTTGTCAAATTTATAAAAGTCATAAACTTCCGTTTGATGTGTCATCGCTACAATCTCATAATCTGCTTGAAGTAATTTTTAGTGACGTATGGTCATCGCCAATCTATTCTATTAATCAACTCAAGTATTATGTTATATTTGTCGATCACTATACAAAATTCACTTGGTTATTTCCCCTAAAAAAGAAATCTGATACACATTCTATCTTTTTGGCTTTTAAAAATCTTGTCGAAAAGCAATTTTCCCGACCTATCTTAACGTTCTATTCCGACAATGGTGGTGAATTCGAAAAAGTTAAACTCAACTTTGCTAAATTTGGCATTCAACATTTAACCTCACCTCCCCACACTCCCAAACACAATAGATTTGAGGAACGACGACACCGGCACATTGTTGACACCGGCCTTGCTCTCCTCTCTCATGCCTTTATGCCTCTCGCGTATTGGCCATATGCCTTCCAAACCGATGTATATCTTATAAACCGCATGCCTACCTCTACCCTCCACAATGACTCTCCATACTTCCGCCTCTTCAAAACCATGCCCAAATACACCAACTTTCGAAACTTTGGGAGCCTTTGCTTCCCTTAGCTTCGCCCTATACCAACCATAAACTCGATGCTCGCTCCATAGCGTGTGTCTTCATCGGCTATTCCCCTCCCCAACATGCTTATTTATGTCTTGATCCTACAACAAATCGTGTTTACAACTCTCGTCATGTGCGATTTGTTGACCAATCCTATCCCTTCGCTACTAACCCTACATCGTCACCCTCATCACCTCTTCCATCATCCGAAGAGTGGTGTAATTTCTCTATATTCATCCCAGCCATCCCTAACGTTCCTCAACCCGAGACACCTCCCTCCACCCCACCACCACACATGACTTCTTCTCCCAGTCCTGACTCGCCTTCCTCTTCCCCACCCGACACTTCTCCTTCTACTTCCTCTGCTGCCAGCGCCACAACTCCACCTGACACCATTGTCCCACCCTCCACTTCCGACCCTACCGATGCTCCTAACCCCAATCCCCAACCACACCATGCCACTCGTTCCTCACATGGGATATATAAACCCATCGACAAACTCAATCTCACGGCCCAATTTCACTCTCTCGAACCTAAAAATAAAGCAAGCCCTTGTTGATCCTGTGTGGCGTGCTACCATGGAGGAACAATTCACCGCCCTTCAAAAGAACCAAACCTGGGAAATTGTCCCTTCTGACTCATCCCAAAACCTTGTTGGTTGTAAATGGGTCTTTCGGGTCAAATATAATCCCGATGGATCTATTCACAAGCATAAAGCTCGTCTCGTTGCCAAAGGATTTTTACAACGACCCGGAATAGATTAAACCGAAACATTTAGCCTCGTAATAAAATCTGCTACGGTCCGTCTAATACTAAGTCTTGCCGTTACCAATAATTGGCCACTTCTCCAACTCGACATTAATGAGGCTTTTCTTCAGGGAACGCTAACTGATACGGTCTTTATGGCCAAACCACCAGGCTTTGCCGACCCAACCAAGCCCAATCATGTGTGTCGACTACGAAAGGCTTTATATGGGCTCAAACAGGCACCGCGTGCGTGGTACACAGAGCTCCGCTCCTTTCTCATTGACGCAGGGTTTAAAAACTCTGTCACTGATACTTCTCTATTTATATATCATGGCTCTTACTCTTTATTTGTCTTGGTATATGTAGATGAAATCATTGTTACAGGTTCTTGTTCCTCTACTGTTGCGTCCTTCATCTCCTCCCTCCCAGCTCGGTACTCCCTCAAAGACCTAGGATAACTCTCTTACTTCCTTGGTGTTGAAGTTCAACCGTGCTCGCAAGGGCTATTTTTGAATCAACAAAAGTATACTTCCGATCTACTTGCTTGAGTCCATCTGTCTGATGCGAAATCTGCCTTCACACCCATGGACTCGATTCTGAAACTTAATCTCCGTGATGGTCCGGCTCATGACATCAATCCCACTGAGTACCGCACCCTTGTTGGAGGTTTGCAATATTTATCGCTTACTAGGCCGGATGCTGCTTTTGCTGTCAATAAGTTGTCTCAATTTATGCATGCCCCGACGGCCTGTCATTGGGCCGCGCTCAAACGACTCTTACGGTATCTTGCTGACACTTTGACCCACAGTATCATCATTCACCGAAACTCCCCTCTAGTTCTTCATGCCTATTCGAACTCGGACTGGGGTGGTAACGACGATGATTTTACATCTACTGGTGCTTACATAGTCTACCTTGGTCGAAATCCCATTTCTTGGAGTTCCAAGAAGCAGCGAACTATAGCTCAGTCATCCACTAAAGCCTAATTCCGCTCTGTTGCGAATGCTAGTGCCGAGCTTACCTGGTTAGCTAGTCTCTTCTCCGAAATACATCTCACGCTTCCCTCAACCCCTGTGGTTTATTGTGATAACATTGGAGCTACAAGTCTTAGTGCGAATCCGATATTTCATTCCCGAATGAAACATGTGGCTCTCGATTTTCATTTTATTCGAGAAAAAGTCCAAGCTGGGTCTTTTCGAGTTGTGCCTATTGCTAACGACGATCAGCTTGCCGACGCTTTGACCAAACCTCTACCTCGGCCACGCTTCCATATGTTGATGTCAAAGATCAGACTTTCCCCACGGCCGTTCGTCTTGCGGGGGGATGTTGAGAATAATTAGAGGACTCAATCATCTCTAATTAATCTTGCCTATTATTGTGCATATTGTTGTTATTTGTTTCCTAGTCTTTAGGATAACATATCTTGTATTTAGGTTAATTATATCTTATGTACACAATGTAAATAGCTAACCCCTATGTACTATTATAATCATCACTTAATCAATACAATTATCAATTTCACAGCTTTCGCATGAGAAATATAAATTCACTCTATTTCTACCCAAAATTTGGACTACTAATACACCAACATATTTCCGTTTTGCGGTGTCCCAGGACCTCAGAGAGAGGCCCCTGGCTCGTTCACTGACTGTTAGGATAAGAAAATGAAGTAATAGTGATGATCCACCATGGTGACAACTGATAAAGCGGATTTACAATTAACGGGGCTATGAACGAGATGAACTTCATGATCACTATTGATGTGAATCTAGGAATCTTCTAGAGAGAGAAACTTCAAGAGTAAATAATGGTGTAGTTTGTTATATTCATATGTCTTAATTTACATTGTTATGATTGTTGTGTATATATACAAGTATGAGTAGTCTAACTAACTTCCTTGATTAGTGCTGAGCATAACTAACTACCCTATGTAAGATAAGTCCAACTTGTCCATATTAATACTCCCCCTTCAAGCTGGACAGGGATACCAAAGTATATATCAATACTCCCCCCTCAAGCTGTGCTTGGAGAAAGAAATTTCATTCCTAGCTTCTCTGAAAGAAAATGATGTTGTTGTGTTCCCAATGGTTTGGTCATCAGGTCTGCCAGCTGCATATTTGATCTAACATGAGTGGTTGTGAGAAAACCTTCTTGTAGCTTGTCCCTTACATAATGACAGTCAATGTCAAGATGTTTGGTCCTTTCATGGAATACCGGATTTCGTGCAATATGCTCTGCAGCTATATTGTCACAAAATAGAACAATGGGTTTTCGTATATTTACCCCTAAATCAGCAAGAAGTCTTTCTAGCCATACCATCTCACTAGTAGTATATGACATGCACCTATATTCTGCTTCTGTAGAGCTCTTACTAACAGTCCTCTGTTTCTTTGTTTTCCATGAAATCAAAGAATTTCCAAGGAGAATGCAGTAACCACTCAATGACTTACAACTGAAAACGCATTGTCCCCAATCTGCATCACTGTATGCTTTAAGATGAAGATCATTAACTGCAGGGTAGAACAATCCTGCATTCAGTGTATGCCTGAGATATCTTACCACATGTATAGCAGCCTGCATATGAGGCTTCCTTGGTTGTGTCAAAAATTGACTCAAGTGCTGGACAGCATAAGAAATGTCTAGCCTGCTAAGATTGAGGTATAGTAGTCTTCCTATCAATCTTCTGTAGGTTTCTGGTTCATCTAGCAGATCACCTTGATCTATGCTAAGTTTTAAACCTTTTGGAAGAGGAAAACTTACTGGTGTACAATCCTCCATTTGTAGATCCTGTATTATATCCAAGGTATATTTCCTTTGATTAACAGCTATACCAGACTCATTCCTTGCAACTTCTAAACCCAAGAAGTATCTCATTAACCCCAAGTCTTTGATGGTAAAAGCAGTATCTAGACTATTCTTCACTTGCTGTATTTCAAGTTGATTGTCTCCAGTTAACAACACATCATCTACATAAACAAGTGCTACCAAAAAAGATCCTGAGTCTACATTCCTTCGTGTGAACAATGAATAATCTTGCTTTGACTGAATGAAACCTAGGCTCAATAGGAATTTTGTCAACTCAATATTCCATTGCCTAGATGCTTGTTTTAAACCATATAGGGATTTTTGTAATTTGCAAACTTGCCCTAGATATTCAGTTTTGTAACCCTGTGGTGGCAACATATAGACTTCTTCGTCCAAATAACCATGCAAAAATGCATTGTTTATGTCCAATTGATGCAATAACCAGCCTTTAACAGATGCCAACGCAATTAGGGTCCTCACAGTTGCTAGCTTTGCCACAGGTGAGAAAGTATGCTTATAATCCTTATCTCTCACTTGTGTATAGCCTTTGGCAACTAGCCTTGCTTTGAACCTCTCAATGGATCCATCTGCTCTGTGTTTGATTTTATACACCCATTTGGATCCTATGGCTTTCTTTCCTTGAGGGAGTGTTGTGAGTGTCCATGTCTTGTTAGCTTCTAAGGCATCCAGCTCCTTCTGCATAGCTTCTAGCCATCTTTCATCTCTACTAGCTTGATTAAAACTAGTGAGTTCATGTTCAGAAAGAACATTATATAATGATGACAAATAAGAAGAATCAAACATTGGAAGCTCTTCAATGACACTAGCATGTAAACTAGTGTGTGTCTTCCTTTGTCTGGAATCCCTTTTATTCAAGGGACAGTGAAAACCCTGTAATCTAGTATAGGGCATTTTTAGCCTGTCTGATCTTCTGATCACATCATTATGAGAAGTTAACTGATCATGATCAGAAATTATACTTGAATCAGAATGTAACTGATTGTTAGCCTGCCTGAAAGAATTATCTTCAGGTGTAGCAGAACTGGGAGAATTATCTCCAGTTGTAGTAGAAATAGTATTGTGTAATACTTCTTCATTAGCTACAAAATTATGTAATATTTCTTCATTACTTAATGAAGTGTGCATGTGATTGTTATTAATAGTAAGAGTTTCTGAGGTATCCTCAGTGGCAGGAATCTGATCACTCCATATATCATGGAATTGATCATGTATGGTGGATTTGGAAGTGATCCCATGTGGTTCACTAGCAAGACTGATAAGAGGTTTGTCAGGATTGAATTCAGCTAGATTGTCATGAAGAACAGACTGTCTATAGGGAAAGATATTCTCTTTAAAAATCACATCTCTACTAACAAAGAGTGTGTGTTTTTCCAAGTCATATAATTTGTAACCCTTCTTCCCAAAGGGATATCCTAAAAAAATGCATCTTCTAGCTCTGTAACCCAACTTATCTCTCAGTCTAGCAGGAACAGTGGCAAAACACAATGTCCCAAAAATCCTCAACTCATCATACTTTGGTTTTTCACCAAACAATACTTCATATGGTGTTTTCCATTGCAGCAGTGCCATGGGCATTTTATTTATTAAGTAAGTGGCAGTAAGTAAGCAGTCACCCCAAAACCTAATAGGTAAATTAGACTGTATTTTCAAAGCTCTGGCTGTGTCTAAAAGATGCGTATGCTTGCGTTCCACTCTCCCATTCTGTTGTGGAGTGCCAGCAATACTAGTTTGATGTAGAATTCCTCTTTCACTGAACATTTTTCTGCAGGGCCCTTGTATAAACTCAGTCTCATTGTCAGTCCTAATAACCTTGACCTTCCCATGAAATTGTGTCTCTAAATATACTAAGAAATCTTTGATAAGAGAAGGAACTTGCTGTTTAGACTGTAACAAATAGGTCCAAGTAGTTCTACTATGATCATCTAAAATGGTTAAGAAAGATTTTGCTCCTGAAATGGTGGGAATCCTATATGGTCCCCAAACATCCATATGTATCAAATCAAAAGAATGAGCAGCATGAGATAAGCTTCTATGAAAAGGCAAAGCATGATGTTTAGAGAGAATGCAAATCTGACAATCAAAACTTTTCTAATTACAAGATTCAAATCCTGGTACATGTTTCAATTTGTCAACAGAAGTATGCCCAAGTCTTTTGTGTAAAAGAAATACATCAGCATTTTTCATGCAATTGTTTGACTGAACATGTTTATTTAAAACTAATTTCAAATCAGAATTCACTCTAGTGCTTCTTAAAGACACCAGTTCTTCTGTGATTCTGTAAAGACCAGCATGTTTCCTCCCTTTAGCTAACACTTTCTTACTTGAAAGGTCTTGGAACCAACATTCATGAGGGAAGAAAATTACTGTCATATTAACATGTTGTAACAAAGTCCCAATGGATAACAAGTTTTGCTTAAAACCAGGAACAATGAACACATTATGCAGAGTGATATGATCAGTAAGATGCATAGTTCCAACTTGATGCACTAACTTAGTAGTACCATCAGATAAGTAAAGCAATATAGGCCTGTCCAAGTCAGTGATGTCATGCAACAATGTTGGATTAGCAGTCATATGGTCAGAGGCACCAGTATCTATAATCCAACTAGAAGCATGTGATAAATCAGAAACTGCATAAGCATGTGAAGGCTCAGAAATACCTGAGAAACTCATTGAATGAGTATTATTTGCAGTGCCAGCAGAAGTACTTGCTCCTGTGTTGCCAGAAGATGGGAATTTCTTAGAGATCTTCTTCATAACCCTGTCAGTGATGGTGTCAAAAAGACCAGAAACCAATTCTTCATTCTGTCCTTGTCCTGTGTAATGTCCATCTTGTAGAGGTGTCATGTCTGTCTCATAATATTCATCATCATAGAGGGAGGTATCAGCGTTGTTGGCTCTTCTCTTGTAACCACCTCTTCCTCTACCTTCTCTATTATTTGAGTATCCACCCATCTCTTCTTTCATTTGAGCTGCCTTAAACTTCTTGAGTTTGTAGCAGTGCTCACGAATGTGGCTAATAATGTTGCAGAATGTGCAAGTCTGCAACTGATAACAATCTTCCACCAGGTGCCCTTTCTTCTTACAATGAGAACATACTTTCTTTGACCTGTCTTCCAAATCCTCAACTCTAGGTTTCTTGTGAGAAGACTCAGAGTAGTCATCCTTATTAGCAGATGTCCTGAGTGTAGCATAAGCATTGGCCTCAGGTAATGTTTCATTGGACTCAACAATTTGCTTCTGCTTCTCTACTTTCTGTAAAAGTCCTAGAACCTTGTTGAGGGTAGGCATAATATCCATGGTAAGAACATGAGACCTAACATTATCATAGCTGTTGTTAAGTCCCATCAAGAGTTGAATCAGTTTCCCTTGTGTCTCACGCTCAAGTAATCTCTTGAGAAGATGGCAAGAACATGTGTTTAAAGCACCACAAGTACATATGGGAATAGGATCCAAATCATCAATTTCTTCCCAAGTACGCTTCAGACTCCCATAATAATCTATAAGAGGCAGATTATCTTGAGATATAGCATTAAGATCTTTCTTCAACTGATATAATTCCATGGCATTGACCTGTCCATATCTTTCAACCAGCTCACCCCATAATTCCTTAGAATGACTAACATACATCATGTTCTCTTTGATTTTCTTGTGAAGAGAATTCAGAATCCACTTAAGGACAAGTAAGTCACAACGACGCCATTTTCTATAGGATTTATCTGTGACAGGTGGTTGTGGACAAGTACCAGGACAAAACCTTCTTTGTTCTTATAGGCCAAAGCCATAAGAACATCCTTTTTCCAGAGAAGAAATCCAGTTCCATCAAACGGATTATCAACAAGTCGTTGATTATGATTATCAGAAGAAGACACATAAAGAGGATCATCATAAACATCATAAGAATCAGCGGAATCAGTAGTAGTGTTTTCAGTTGTAGGCGGTGAATCAGGCATGATGAATTTTGATGTGAATTTTTGTGAGAATTTTGGATTTTGTGTTTTTGTGATAAAGAAATTGCCAGAAAACAGAGTCTAATCAAATACCTAATTTTTAGGATTTTTGTGATTAATGAAAGTAAATCAACGAATTAAGTTGAAACAAAGAGAAATCAATCAAAAATTCTGCAAAAAATGATGAATCGAAGAGAGAAAAATCGAAAACAGCGAGAAAAATATCAACGGAAGAACAATTGAGATAACAATTGAGTTTGACTGAGCTTCGAAATAACAAAGAAGATCGATCAATCTAGATATTCAGAATGTGATGAGATGAACATCATTCAAACGAAAATCATAGCGATGAAGATGAAAAACGGAAGCAAAATCAACGCAGGAGATTCAATTGAGATAACAATCGTTATAGAAATAACCTGCGACGAAGATAATCAAAGGTGTAGGATCGAAAAAACTAAATGCTCTGATACCATATGAACGAGATGAACTTCATGATCACCATTGATGTGAATCTAGGAATCTTCTAGAGAGAGAAACTCCAAGAGTAAA
>JAOWBH010145407.1:0-12801 GCA_028566215.1 Silene coronaria | reverse complement strand
GTTCGGGTGTCGGGTCGGGTTCGGGTCGGCTTATTCGGGTCGGGTCATTTGGGTCGGGTCAGTTTTGCCAGGTCTAAGATTCCAAGCTTTATTTTATCAAACTCAGTGGGAGACCGTCTCACCGAGTTTATGTAGTATGATACTTCAAGCCATTCATGCTAATGTGTTCCCAGTGGGTTTATGTGAGGCTTTTATTTGTCTAATTCCAAAATTAGATACCCCTCATCTTGTGTCCCAATTTAGACCGATTGGTTTATGCAATGCTACTTACAAAATTATTACGAAGATGGTGGTAAATCGGCTGAAGCCCATCTTGCCTACATTAATAAGTCCTATGCAATGCAGTTTTGTCCCAAAGAGACAAATTACTGATAATATTATCCTGGTCCAAGAAGCCCTCCACTCGATGAGATGTCGGAAAGGTAGAACCGGTTTTATGGCCCTTAAACTGGATTTGGAAAAAGCTTATGATAGGTTGGAATGGCCTTTTATTGAGCATACTTTAACTGATATGGAGTTAACTTCCGAGATGATTAACACAATCATGTTGTGTTTACAATCCACTTCGCTTAACATCTTATGGAATGGGGAACATACTGAGTCATTTGCCCCAACTCGAGGCATAAGACAAGGCGATCCTCTTTCTTCTTATATTTTCACGATGTGTATGGAGAAGTTAAGTCAATTAATTGAGCAGGCCAGCAGGAATAATGTTTGGAAGGGCTTTCAAACCAGTCGCGGGGGGCCGTTCTTAACCCATCTTTTTTTCGCAGATGATATTATTCTTTTTGGAGAATCGTCTATTGCACAAGCCCGAGTTGTTAATCAGTGTCTTCAGAAGTTCTGTAGTGCTTCGGGGCAAAAGGTCAGTCTAGCTAAATCAAAGGTTTTCTTTTCCTCGAACACGAATGATGCAGATATGGTTGCTATTGTAGACGAGCTAGGTATAGCACAGACGGAAGATCTCGGAATGTACTTAGGAATGCCAACTATCAATGGACGGGTTACAAAAGAAACCTTTGATTTTATAGCCCAAAAAGTTGATAAAAGATTGTCCGGCTGGAAGACAAAAAATTTGTCACTTGCGGGACGAGCCACTCTTGTCCAATCTACCTTATCCTCAATACCGAGCTACGCTATGCAAACAGCTAAACTTCCACGTAACTTGTGTGATGATTTGGATAAAAAAGCACGGAGATTCCTTTGGGGAGGAGATGAGGACTCTCGAAAATTAAGTCTGGTCTCCTGGGACACGGTTACTAAAGAGAAATTTGAGGGGGGACTAGGATTACGATCCATGTGCCAAATTAACACCGCTTTCATGGCTAAGTTAGGATGGTGCATGCTTGTTGAACCAAATGCTTTGTGGGCACGGGTTCTCAGGCACAAGTATTGCAAAGGGAGGTGCGATCGGGAAATGTTCGTGTCGAAACAAGTAAGCTCGAATTTATGGAAAGGTGTAGTGGAAGCAGTGGATGTTCTAAAGTAGGGGCTTAATTGCTCTCTGGGCAATGGTAATAAAATCCTATTTTGGAAGGATAAATGGGCTCTAAATAACTCCCTGGAAAATTACTCCTTATTGCCAATCCCACAACATTTACTTGATATGAAGGTTGAAGATTTTTGGGATGATGTCTTGGGATGGAGATGGGATATGTTTGAAAAATACCTGCCCAACAACATGCTGCATACCATTGCTTCTTTTGAGGTGGTATCGGGACCGTAGAATGAAGATCAATTTTATTGGTCAGCTACGTCTTCTGGGTTTTTTAACATTAAATCGGCAATCAAGCTAATTCGTAACGACAACAATGAAGAAGCAGGAAAAATTTGGAACCTACCGTGGAAAACTTGGGCTCCGTAACGCATTCGAGTTTTTTTGTGGCTGCTCCTTCATGATCGAATTATGTCAAACTCAAATAGAGCCAAAAGAGGATTGACGGAGGACCCGTGTTGTGGCGTCTGTGGCGTGGTGGAAGAGACCTCCTTACACATTTTGCAAAATTGTGAGGAGGCAAGAAAAGTGTGGGTGATGTTTCCGAGTGCACGCTCCCAGGATTTCTTTAACTAGACGTCTGTCCGAGAATGGCTTGTTTATAATTTAGCAAGAGGCAAGGAAGGAGGTATGGATAATTGGCCATCTAATTTTGTCGTGGTTGTTTGGTGGCTTTGGCGGTGGCGGAATTGTTGCATTTTTGGCAGAAATGGTGAGGTTGCTCTGGACAAACACACGTTCTTGAGGACGAGATTGTGGGATGTGATCAATTTGAAGAAGATGAGGGACATAGATGTTGGAAGGACGGAATGTCTATCTAAGAAAATTTTTGTTTGATGGCTAGCCCCCCGGATAGCTGGTTTGCTTTGAACATCGATGGCGCGTCGAAGGGGAATCCAGGGGATGCAGGAGCCGGTGGCATTATTCGAGATTCTACTGGACAAATTGTGGAGGCCTTTGCGGAAAGACTAGGAGTGGCGACCGTTAATCGGGCTGAACTAATGGCATTAAAAAGAGGGCTAGCAATAGCTTTGGAAAGGCAATTACCTCGATTGGTTATTCAAATCGATTCTAAGGTTATTATAAGCTTCATGGAATCCGAGTTGAATGTCCCGACGGCACATATTCATATGATTAAAATCTGTCAATCTTTCATTCGAGATTTCCCATGGAAAGTCGAGATGCACCATACCTACCGAGAAGCTAATATGTGCGCTGATTGGCTAGCAAATTATGGAGGGACTCAAATGCAGCAGATAGTAAGGTTTAACCTTTCTAACGTGCCGAGCCAATTATTCAAACTAGCCCAACAGGATATCGGAGAGGTAGCTTGGCTTCGGATTGTCCCAGCCCATGTATCTTAGGAGGCTTTTGTTGTTTTCTGTTTCCTGTTCGGTAGTGTTTAGTTTTTTGATTTCTTTTCGTTCATCTTAGTTTGGGTTAATCCCCGCTCCTCTTTACCAAAAAAAAAAATTATGTTGTAGAGTTGATATAAAATTTTATCTACATGACAAACATTTAACAAAAGAATCAAACATTCTCACATATACATTATTTAAAATAACCCAAACGAAAAGTATGAATTCAAATATAGAGCACACGATTTATAAAAAACGAACAACATAACAAATTAAAATATACTTTGTCATACTACAAAACAACAACAATAGCAATTTAGTATAGTTATGTAAGGGATGTTAAGTTCCTTTTTACATACTATACATATTCACCATAATCAAATACAATATATTATTCAACCATGAAATGTATATTAGTATGTAATTTGGATATTCATGAGCAATGATATTAATAGGATGATTAGTGAATGGGAACTATAATAAGTTTTATATCCATTACACAACAATTGACTCATCTTTTGATTTTTCTTTTCATTTATTTTATGAGTTATGAGTATTAATTAAAAAGATAATTGATTAGTGAGTAGTTCAAGAGGTAAATTAAATAGGAAAAATGTTAATGAAAATCGTGGGCGTTCAATTGTCTTGTTATTAGATGTGCGGTTAGTTTTTCATGTAAGTACATTGAACTAATGTGAAAATTATTATTATTGATCTTAAATAGTAGTTAAAATAAAATTCATACTTTTACTTTTAGGAATGTTATTAAAGTACATAATTAATTTTCTATTGAATTAAAAGGGTTAGTATAACTCTTAAATAAAAAAAATGAATGTGTAATTAAGTTGCACGATTTAAGAAAATTTAAGGTTAACCATTTACAGAAAAATATACAACACTTCCAACCAATATTTCATCAAATATAAATTGAAAAAGGTAAGTTTGAAGAACTTTAACCAATACATTAACATGTTTCATTACAAAAATTTCTATCAAAATGTTAATTTGATTAGAAATTATGAAATTTGGATATGAATTGTAGATTACATCACTTTTGAAATTATTTTAACTCATGAAATATTTAATGTACACTATTAATTTGAGAATAATGATAATATATTTTGATTTTCTTTAATTATATTTTACAAAATATATAATGACACTTTTATAATGAATTTTTGTAAATTTGATTATTGTGTCAAATAATTAAATAATAATTTATTATTTATAATCCAAATAGATACAAGTTAATTATGATAATCCTACGTGGCAAAAAATTAAATGTGTTAATTTCTACGTGGCAAAAAATTTAATGTGTTAGTTTGTCTTTTAATTATATAGTATAGATATGTAATGTGTTACTTTATATAAATAGTCATCATATATATACACAACGGTTTTCCACTAGAGATTTTTCCTAACATGAAATGAGAGAAAAGTAAGTCATAACTAAGGATGATAATGAGATGAGACAGATTGCAATTACTTTAGTCAAAGGTCAATTAAAACCAACTTATCATAGCTCGGCTTGAGAACTTAACGAGTCAAGCCTATCACCTCAAGTCCCAACAAAATCTTAATAGTCAGTATTGGGAATTGGTGTAGCCCATGGGCCATATCCTTAATTATAATGAGCCCAAAATGAAGTTAGGGTTTCGGCAACCCATATAACATCTCACATACATTTTTACAATAAACCATCGCATATATAATTTGGGAGAATAGGGTTATCTGCAGCTTCACAGCGCCGAATCTCCAACATCAGCAGCATCTACCATGGTTCTCAAGTACTGTCTTCTCTCTCTTTTCTTCATTAACTTTACTTAATTATTCATCCTTTACATTTGATCTAGATTAATATTGTTTTAATTTTAATTTGCATTTCATTGTCTTCCTTATTGCTTTTTTCGATTTCTGAAAATGAGATTGGTTCAAGTTCATATACCTAATTCCTACTTATTTCAATTAAATGATTCATTATTAGTAATTTCTGACTAGTATAAGCTCTAGTATATCGTAAAATGGATCATTTTGATAATTACAAAGTAATTTTGATATTCGTACGCAATATTAGTGTAAAACCGCGCTACAATAGACGATTTGCTAATTAAGCAGTTGAAATGATGTGTTATAGTTGTTGGCTCATGCTACTGTCGATTTCGGCTCAGTTAATCTACAAAAGAATTGTATTTCCGTTTAAGGTGACATTTTGTGGTTCGAGCTGTTTCCTGAACAAAGGATCGTATATTTGTTGGTTTACGGAATTATATTGTGAAAATGAGCTAAAATCAATGGTAGTTTTCTGATCAGAGACTAAATTGAAGAATACGTCAAGTTCCGTTTTAACTTCTCTGGCCGTGATGTAACATTAGTAATTTGTTGCCTGCGATGACTTTTAAGTAGTTGCAATGTTTTAGAATATAGCAAGTACAGATTTTGTCGGTTTGTATGTACTGCAATAAGAACAACCACAATTCAATAGCTATAGAATTGCGCCAGCTTTTAGAAAAGTAGTATTACTTAGTTGTTGATGCCGTGCAATTCAGTTCTTGATGCTCATGTATATGCAAAATGGCTTTGCGTGTGTTGTGAATGCTGACAATGATTCTTGTTTGTCAGGACTGAGCTATGCCGTTTCAGCGGTGCCAAGATTTACCCCGGCAGAGGTATTAGGTTTGTTCGTGGAGACTCTCAGGTAAATTCACGTTGGGGCTTTCACTTCTGATTTCGAGTTGTTTTATTTAATTCCTTACCTCTGGATATCCCTTCAATTATCTGACTTTTTTGTGTTGCTCTTGAAGGTTTTCCTGTTCGTTAATTCTAAATGCAAGAGGTACTTTCACAACAAGCTTAGGCCTGCAAAGCTTTGCTGGACTGCTGTGTACCGAAAACAGCACAAGAAGGTTAGATTTAGATAGTGCTTCCCCCATCATCTGTTCATCTCTTTGTATCTTTGTTTCTTAGATGCATTCATCTAAGTGTTTTAGTGAGTCTTATTTGAGACAGTTCACAGTTGTATACACGAGACTGCTTCGACTCGGGGGTCGTTCTCACTTCTCATTTTTATAATACTGTTAGGTTAATGATTTGGTTGTGTATACATTACACCCCGTCTCATGTAACTTTTGCCAGCAGTATTTGCTTTTTCTAATCTGTTGTTACTCTTGATTTTTGTGATGCTAATCTGTTACTACTCTTGCAGGATATTTCCGCTGAAGCCGTGAAGAAGAGGAGAAGAGCGACCAAGAAGCCATACTCAAGGTCGATTGTTGGTGCAACTTTGGAAGTCATCCAAAAGAAGAGAGCTGAGAAGCCTGAAGTCAGAGATGCTGCTAGAGAGGCTGCTCTTCGGTTAGTTCCAAATCTTATTTTTCATTTTGGCATTGTTTGGATTAGATATGGGGAGAGTGATTAAAGGCGAACATAATTCCTTCAAAATCTTTCATATGCACATCATTTTATAAAAAAATGGAAGGGACTGTATTATTACCGTCCAAACTCCAAACATCAGAAAATGCATATGCCTTTGCTGCTCCGTCTTTATCTCCAAAGTTTGTTTTAAATGTAATTTGCTAATTTACATAAGACACGATCCTCGTCTAACCCTATTTGTCCTTTTGTGTAATTTACCAGTGAGATCAAGGAAAGAATTAAGAAAACCAAGGATGAAAAGAGGGCGAAGAAAGCCGAGGTAATGGCCAAAACATCAAAGGGCGTTGGCAAGGGAGCACCCAAGGGAGGAGCAGCAAAAGGTCCCAAGCTAGGTGGCGGTGGTGGAAAGCGTTAAATAATTTCACTTCCGTAGTTCTAGATTTGTGTTCTGTTGAGGACTGTCAAATTTTGGGTTTTAATATGTTTGGATTTAGAATCCGGATGTGGCTATTTCATAGAGATTGTTGTATCACCAGATATTTGGTTATATCAGTTATTTTTCGTTTACTTTATTGCCTTTGTTTCTGTTTCAAGTGGCCCAAAATTTTTCTGAAATGGGAAGGTTTTAATAGCTTCGATGAACCCAGTCTTGTGTAGTTCTTTGGTTGTGTCTAAAAAGTCTCTACATCCAAAAGCTACTCAATCCTTTACTGTTAGATTTCACCTCTTTTTCTTTGTTAAAGATGTTTCCCATTTGTTTATTCCGACCATCTGTATTTTATTTTAGAATGATTGATTTGTTAAATTGGGATGGTAAATAATAATTATGGTATGATATTGTGGTAGTCTAGAAATGCACCTCTTCAGTTTCCTAAATGTAGAGGATCCTTGACTTTACCGAGAGATACCGATTAGAAGAGGATTGGATTTTACCAACTAAACTCGTGAAAAAAGAAAAAATATCAAGTGCAGAGTGATTATGCGGTGGTGGTGGAAGATTTGGCAGCGAAGAGCCTGTGCCCTGATCTCATGGTTAAGGGATGAAGTAAGCAACCACTATATCAAACCCATTTGATTATGATAACTTGATGATGATTATGTTATATTCTTATACATATACTAAACGCAATATGGAGAAATCTGGGATTAATATTGTACCTTGATGGTGATTATGCTGTCGATAAATTATTATTATGATTTTAATTTGTTAGATTGTTCATTGTTGTATTCTAAACCGAGTTTGACATGTTTTTGTAGTAACAGTAGTTTACGTGACTTGCCGGCATCTAACTCGCTACTTGTCTCCTGTGATCAATGAAGGTTTTCAATTAGACATTTTCTTCCTACTGTTGTTAAACAGGTGATAGTGAGATTCAGCCGCAACTTTACAAAGGTTGTATCTATTAATAAGATTATATCCATCTGATTGATATACATTCAGTTGTTATTAAATTGTCCCCCGCCATTTCCAGTAACAGTAGCAGTTGCAGTAGCGCATCTTTGGCCATTAACTATTTCGCACAACAGACCATATACATTCAGTTCTTATTATAAGCTTGATTCTATAACCTCCATGCACCCTGAATTATCCCATTTGAGTGATACCAAATCGGTTTTTAATTGGATTCCATATAGCGTAACTGCATAAGCATTCTACTTAATGTATTTATTCAATTCATTGACACTTCTATTCTTTTAATAGTATACAGATCTCGTGACAATGAAGCTCCCAAATCTCCCCGAGGAAGAATTTATCAACGAGGACGAGGATGAGCGACTTCCTGATCACCTGATATTCGACAACATCCTACCAAGATACTCCGCTTCAAATCTGCCGGAATTTTCTAAGTCTCAGCTGTCCTTCTCTAGCTCTCGCCACCAATTTTTGCTGCTTCAAAAAGATGTCAGTGTTGAAATCTCTAATTTTTGCCTTGTTCGGGCTGGCATTGAAATTGATTAGAATTGTTGGCTGCTGTAATGGACTTCTGTGCTTGTGTCCCCTATCACCGTATTTGGGTGCCATGAAATTTTACGTATTAAGCCCAGCTACGGGTCAGCAGGTTGAATAGAAAATATTTCCTATTGGTTTGGTTACGTATCATCCATCGAGGACTACAAGATAGCCTTCTATCACCCTGACTTGGATGTTGAAATGTGAACATGTTTTCTTAGTTAATGAAATGCGATTCATCATCTTGGCTTGCAATTCGACAATATCATTCCGTTCATCCAGAAAGAAAAATAACCCTTTACTCAAAAAAAAGGTGCGAAATGATAGCGTGCATGAATTACACCTCTGATTGATAACCATCAGAACATCAAACAAGTTCGATCAAACCAAACACGCACTTACAATCGGTGACCTGAACCTAGAGTTTTTGCAGCGTTCAACAAAGGACACCAGGCAGAGAGTAAAGACTAAACATGTTCTTGCACAACAAGCAGAACGTCAGTAACAGACTAATGATGTTGCGAACTATGTCTTCTTGGTAACGGTTATAAGGGCTTTTGGCCTCATCTTGAACAGAATTTTCTGCCTAATCACACCAATCACATCCAACTCCACTGTCGATGATGAGTTCGTGTTTGTCGCTTGCTCTTCATCAGAATGTTTCACTTTCTTCAGGACCACGAGTGGTTTCTTTAGTTTGACCCTTGAGCCTGTTAGCTCATGGTATCCAATCGTAAATGTGTATGTTTCCTACACAACAGAATGTAGAATTCATAAATGAGTAAGTGAGACCTTGAGAAATACGGAGGCTATGGCATTAGAAACATATAAATACAAATACCGTTAATTACAGCTAGTAACTCAACAATATTACACTAGTGTCACACTCCTAAGAATAATGGACAGTGGGATCGAATGTGCGCTTATCCTTGTCATAACAACACAAAGATGTCGCTTTTGGATGACCCCTAGCTAAATGGCAATGAAGATATGACTTATAGTGCCTTTTAATGGGTCTTTTTGACATATCAGAGTGACTCCATCAACCGACAAAGCAACAACAATATAATCATCTCAATGCCTTAGATCAAGTCTCGTCTGTCGCAGGACAATAGAGCTCATATATATACATCTTGCTCCTGTGTTGAAATCATGAAAAAGCTGCTTCTAGACGACCAAAGATGAAATATGTATTCACAATCACATGAATCATCAATGAATGTTATTCCACAGTTATAGAGTCACTTACAGTATAAGTAGCCATTTGTTTTATTAATCTACATTCCGAAGCCAAATAGTAGTGCCACTTTACCTCCATCGGAAAACGACTCAAACAACCAACAGTTACCCCAAAAGGATGAAGGCTAAAAACCCGATTCATCAAAGACCAGCAAACATCAAATTTTCAATTAATAATAGCAACACATTTTAAGCCACGAACACAACAAATTCAGGACATTCACCCTAAAACTCCTGCTTCAGTGAATTCACAGACACCCAAATAACATCTAACGGAGTCCAAATCGACAATTCATTCAACAAACCACTGCCACATCAATAAACCTTTCCACCAAAAAAACCCACTATTCAATTTCTCCCATACACAAAAAGATGACACCTTTCTGGACCATTTTACAGTCAACTTTTATGAAGTAAACAAAAAGAAGACAGGAGAATAAATAGAAACCTGAGAAGAAGGACGACAAAGGCGACCGATTTCGAGGTTTTGGAGATTGTTTTGGAGCTCAGGTTTAACTTCAACCACACCTTGCACCTCAATAATTGCCCATTCTGGACATTTCTCTTCTCCACAACTGCATTTCACTTGTATTGGCCCCATTTTTTTCACTTCAATTTCGCCTTCTATCTCCTACCTATAAATTTAAATCATCAATGCTCAAACCTTTGGGAATTTCTAATTGGATTGAAAAGCAACGTAAATCGGCCTCATCATATCGATAATTATTGTGTAAGACCATCTTATTCTATAATTTGTGCTACAAATACAGATTAGTGAGTGATTAATTAATAGAATAAAACACTGAATTTTAATTTGAGGGCATAAATTACATTAAGGGAGAGAATTATTGGTACCTGAATTAAAGATGATACGGTGTCGTTTTGATGATCTTCACAGCTACCTTTGAGGATGGCGATTGAAGCAATTAGCAGCAGGTTTTAAAGCCCTGGTTGGAAGTTGATACGGCGTCGTTTTATGACTTATTCTTTACATTTCCCGCCATAATCTTTAATCCTGATTTTTGTTAGAAGAAGACACGTGTCTTTTTTGATGCTTTAATTGAGAAATCTCAGCATAAGCCAACTTGGTTGATGGTTGATGGTTGATGGTTGATGGTTGATGGTTGATGGTTTGTAAGTGATTATATTTTTATTGATAATAAATTGTATAGAATACATGAGTATATATAGATAATTACAAGGATTCAGTTACACAATCAAAGGAGTAGATCAAGGGTGAATATATGCACAATATTAACAAGTGAGGAAGGTATTGACTGAGAGAATAATTAGTCCCTAATTATTCTCCTTATGATTCTCAACAGATGGTTGATGGTTGATGGTTGATGGTTGATGGTTGATGGTTGATGGTTGATGGACTGATCACTTATGCATAGATGTGTGATGTATTAATGTGTCCATTGTTAATGTGTAGGTCCTTATTAAGACAGACATATCCGTAATCATCCTTCGTACTTGACTTATCCGTAATTGGATAAGTTCCATCTTAAACAAAAATTAGTAGGGATTAATAATGTTCAAATTAAAAGACTACCGATAACTAGTACACTATGTAAATGGAACAACGTTATAGAAAGTATTGTGCCGAACCTCCTTGTATGAGAATTCAGCTGAATCAATACAGGTATGCATCCCTTGGGTCTTCAACATTTGCATTCAGTTTGATGTTTAAAAGAGGAGATTGGGTTTAATTAACTTATGCTTCTAATATAAAGATGGGACGAATACTCCCACACACAATTGAAACTAGTACAGTTTATAGTTTTATACTACCACTAGTTTAAAGAAAGTGGAGTTTACTAAAGAGTATAGAATAATATATTTTTTATTTTTTTGGGTATATAGTGATAGTGAAAGGCAGGCAACATCATTAGAGATTCAGAGGTGGCCAAATGCACAGGTCCAGACCATGCCCAACCCACCTCGTTGGTTACAGAAAACAATGCCCAGCCAGCCCGCCCCACCCCTAAGGGCTAGTCCGAGGTCGTACCAGACTGAGTCCACCCTGCCTCCTGCCCTGGCCAGCTCTAGCCATATGTAATGAAACAAATCACAAGTATATAATTCCATGTTCATCATACTCAAAAAGTTTTAAGTGCGACCACACTCATACTGGATTTGTATATTCAGTGTACTCATGCTCTCAAGTTTAAGGCAATGGATGTCACCCAAAATAAAAAAGTTTGGGGAAATGGACATAACAAATTACATTAATCACAAGTCACAACATTATCTAATTGTATACTTCTATTTTGAACCCTTGAAAAAATTCATTAGATCCTGAACAATACTGTTTTTTCGACTTAAATAGGCCCTAAATATGAAGTTTGTGGTTGACTACGGCCAGAAGTCATATACTCATATACTCCCTTTATTTCGCCAATAATAAATTTTTACACTGTCACAAATTTTTGCATAGAAGCTAGTGAAACAGCCGGAGTTTCAGTTTTAAGATATATCCCCCTCACCGAAAGAACACCAATGCTTGAAGAATCCAATCCTCCTAGATCTTTGAAGCTGCAAAACTTTAGTCTTAATTACAGTTCCCCGAGAATCTCAACATCACAAGCTCGTTTAGCTACATTCTAACAGTTCTAAGCGTCAAATCAAGTTTCAAAGCCATCGACGAAACATGCCTCCATTTTCTTGACAGAATGCTTGTTCGTGCAGCCTCTCGAAGTGGCAGAGTGGACAGAATCATTGCAAGTATTTCATCTGGCAGTTTACTAATGCGATCATCTGATTCAGTGTATTCATCCTGAAACAGTGTTAAAGGTGCTGTCATTGATTTATCACAAATTCTACTCAATTGGTTTCAATGTAGTTATTTCTGCATTTTCAGACTTGGATCCATACCCAAGTCAGACCCATGTAAGTTGTAACCGACACTGATATGATGGGTGGAAGGGAGAGCCCGAGCATCATAGGATTTAGTCCAAAATAGTTGGTCGTTCTAATAATCTTGGACCCACAAAAAACACCTTGTCATAGTAAGTCTAATTAACGCCATCTACCATTTGATGAAGGTATTTTCATCACCATTACCAAAAATTAAACAAGACCAGATAAACTATAATACAGGAATCTCGGGTTTTCACCATCAACTGAAAGACTTTATAATACAGAAACACAGCTCCCAATAAGTTTAAAGATATATTTTACTTAAACTAGAAATTGAAGAATTCTTTTTTTCTTTGCTTGTTTTGCTACAAAGCAAACAATCCACCAGCAGACTGGCAGTCGATGACCTCGATTCTTCTTATGACTCGATTCTCCTTCACCTCATAGAGGGTATCAGTTGTTATACAATAATGCCTTCCTAATTCATATACCTCCCCCACCCCCCCCACCTCCCACCCCACCCC
>JAOWBH010145396.1:0-12802 GCA_028566215.1 Silene coronaria | reverse complement strand
GTATAATAACAGTAAAAGAACTTTCAATCGAAGGTTATATATAATGTACAGTAATAAATATTTATAGCTTTACACACTCGATTCGCTGTTATTGTTGTGTGTGTTTATTAAATACGTGCGTCACGATCGTATAGTGCATAATATAATGTGTATTTAAATGTCATATAACTGATATAATTAAAACTAAAGTGAATAATTTTTATGTTAAAGGGATCGTTGAGCCATCAATAATTAACTAAATCAACCATAAAGTTTTGTATGTTCCAATTTTCAACATAGTTAGACTTCATTCTATCAACTTAGCTGACCACTACTACCAAACCATGACAATATAAACCAATATTTACATAGTTATGTTATGTTGTTCGACAAATTCTTAGGACATTCAACATACATATTGTTAATGAAGATCCTTATTAATGGGAGCTTTGTGCAGCACGGGATTTCCAACTAACCAAGTCATTATAGTAGAACTAGGGCCGTACATGATCTGAGTCGACACGTAGAGCCCCCGCAACAGTCAAAGCTCGGCTTGAAATCGGTCAAAACTGATTCCGAGCTGAGCATGACCAAATCATATCTGATTCCGACTTCACTAGAACTCGAATTAGACTCGTTTTGTTTTTATTCAATTTTAGTATTTTGCAACTATTTTTATTCTTATTTAAATGTTATGTTAGCATTTATGATTATATTTTTATTATAATTGTTAATTAATTAATTTATTATTTATTTGCTAACATAACATTTAAGGAATTAAATAATATGTACAATGGAAATTAGATTTCTTAAATTTATAGCATATATATTAGTTTGATGTAGGGAAATTTCCCAAATTTCCATTGTATATTATTTTTAGAAAAGAAGGCCTCTTTCTTCTAATCAAGATTATATATATACACACACTGGTGATAAAGATAATGATAAAGGTTGTATCTTTGATAAAATTAAGGTACAATTATTTGGTTTAAATCAAGTTTATTTACTCATATATAAGTTGGATGGCTATAGACCTGGCAAACGGGTCAAGTTCGGGTCGAGCCAATTCGGGTCGGGTTAGTTCGGGTCGGATCGGGTTAATTTGGGTTTCGGATGTGTTTAGTGTTTAGTTTTGTATACCTTGATTTTCATGTCAAAGGAATGGGGAGAAGAGGGAGGAGGATTTGAATTTTGCAATGAGAACATCGTTTTCCCATTCCGCCCGCCTCCTTCATCCCCTATGCTTTCGCTCCTAATATCCATACCAAAGCAATAACTACTCTATGCTTGCTTGGTAATACATCTGAGATTAAGTCAAGAAGCAAACTATTTGTTTCCGAATTTCTCATGCTTTTATCATCTTATATATGAGTATGTCTTTCAATTCTCAGGATCGACGCCAAAAAATCCTTCAAGGGACTTGTACATTAATTTTTTTACATGATGTCTAGTCTCCTACTACATCAAAACCCCGACAAACAACAAGTCCCACTTTTCAAGGTATCATATAACTTTTTTAAAACGATGTACTCCCTCCTATTTCACATAACTCTCCCCATTCATTGAAGGCACGGGAATTAAGGTGGTGAATTAAATAAGGGAAAGTATTGTGGTGGGGTAAGGTGATTGAAGAGAGGGAAGATATTGTGGTGTATTATTGTGGGTTGAGTTGATTAAAATAAGTATTATTGTGGGGTAAATTGATTAAAATAAGATAAAGTATGAGTATTGTGGGGTATTGTTGTGGGGTGAGGTGATTAAAATAAGTAGAAAATTTTATTAAATAAAGAAAGAGGAAAGATATTGTGAATAGATAAAAAATAAAAAAGGAAGGATTATGTAGAATAGGAAGGAGTATATTTTATTCCTTTGCTTCTGAATATTTCTGAGGATAGTGGCGAGTACTATTTTTATTAGAAATCAATGAAACTGTCAAATGTTAAATTTGTGTTACAAACAGTTGATTTGTAGTATAAGTTTCCTCCAAGTTGTAACTCATCAGTACAAGGCCACCCGACTGTAATAACACACCGTGACTTCTTCATGTTGCTGATCGTTTATGAATGAATCCCTTGCTGCATAGACAATGAATATTTGCAGTACACAAATTACGATTAAAGAAAGGGAACTTGATAATTTTGCATTTGCAGACTTCACTTGACTTGTGCGAAAAATTATCAGAGTTGCAAGCTTTTACCTAAATTGTTCAAGTATATGCTTTATACTAATAAACGTTTCTGCTTGTGGGTTGACAATATTTCTTCTTATTAATGTTGTATGTAAAGTTTGTAGTTTGTAAACCCCATGGACTTATTTTTAAGTGTGTTGACGGGTGCGGGATTTGGCATGGTCAAAATGTCGAATGTGGAGTTGTTGTTTCTCCCGCAGCCAAATCGTGCGCCTGGGTTCTTCGGGAAGTTAGGTTCCCAAGAAAAATGTAACATGGATGTGACTTTGATGAGAAAGTTTAGACGTATTTTGGGGGATGGAATTTCTTCCCTAATCTCCCTTCAAAGTTGGAGGGTCTCTTTAACGACCGTTATCTTGCCTTATGATCTGGAAATTATGGATATTCATCTCTTGTATGTTGCAGAGAGGTATTTCAATATTTTTTTGCATCTCTCTCTCTTAATTTATTGCTACATGTGAAATAGTTGTTTGGTTTTTCATTATGCAGAACTCCTTGTTTTCGACATTTACTACTATTGTACCCTTCAAATATTACTGTGACAGGTTTCATAAAAGCTCTAAAATGCTGGAAATATTTGGGAGGAATACACCTAGGGCCTATTGAAGATGAGTCGCTTGCCGAATTCATAAAGGGAATTGGCGCAAACTGTAAAAAAGTCGAGTCACTTTATATACATAAAGATCGTTTTAGATTAGATAAAAGAAGTGCACTGCTTATTGATAAGAGCTTGCTTGGACTAAAAAAACTGGAGTTGGAGGTGGGAATCATTCAACCGAGCGGAATAACAACTTTGTACAATTTTTTTCCTCAATTGGAAGAGGTTTACTTTAATAGATGTCAAAGGGAGCATGATAAGCCTTACCGAGAGAAACGTGAACGTGATAGATTTCGATTGACTTGGACGATAGATGAAATAGGGGTCGTCAATTGGGAAGTTACACCCTGCTTCTATCTTGATGTGGAACGCTATGATGGCTACTTTAAAAATGACAATAGATTTATTGAATATATATCAAGCCTCAAATATTTGGATGAAGAGAAGGCTACATTACAGCCGTCGGTTGACTCTTGGCTGCTTAATGCCTTCGTTGGTCCTATACTCAATGGGGTGCAACCACATCATGGGTCACGGTGAAGAATCATTATCTTTGCGTATAATTCCTCCATCCTAATTATCTGTTTACCCTTTTTTTCTTTGTGCGGGTATTTTAATAAAAGGTAAACGAATGATTGGGATGCAGAGAGTATTAATTTGCATAAGCTTGCTTATTTTTGACTCTTCCTGGGGGAGTCTAAGGCACATTGTTAAAGTATACTCAGCAATCCAACATAGTATTACGGAGTAGTTTAATTTATATGTATCATGTACTCGTAGATATTTTATTTTCCTTTCAATAGAGATGTTGAAAAATAGATGTACTGCCTCTTCTTCCACTTTAATTTATATTATTATGTGTATTCCATGAAGTTTTGTAACACCAAAATGTTGTGGTCTGCCAGCCGGATAATCGCTGACAATTGGTCTCTTAGAGGTGAGGTGAAGGTTTCTAGAATGTGGGATTTATATATCTTCCACTGCTCCAATTCTCTTGACTTTCATGATGTTCTTAATAAAAGGGACTACATATGAAGGTTTCCTGTATAAGATTATAATTGTAACTGTATTGAATTGATTATAAGCACACTGATACATGAGATATATATACTGATACAGAAGCAAGAACCTAGCCTAATATGCCGTGACAATATCCTTGATTGTGGGGATGTGTTGGCTGTCAATTAGTATGTTTACTATAATTACAAGATATAATTGATATGCATAATAATGACTAAAGATAGAATATACAGAGGTATTATTTGTTAGTGATATCTTCAATACCCTGATGGTATTAAGAGCCTGAGAGCCTTCTCAATCCCACATAGCATCCGCTTCTCCGATGCGTGGCTGTGGATGAGGGTTTATGGGTTGCCCTTTGAATATATGAGTACGCATGATACTGGGATCATTCAAAATATGTTGAATGAGGTGGTTGAAAATTGAGTGCTTTCACTCAATGCCTTTAAATGATTTCCCCAGGTTAAGGTAAAAGTCAGTTTGTCTGAACCGCTTGTTTTCATTTTGGGTGTTGATGTTGATAACTAAATACTGGATACAATTCAAGTATGAAGAAATCTCCAAATATTGTGTCAGGTGTGAACAGGGTGATGCAGGAATTTCAAGAGAGGGGGTTCTCCGTGCGTTATAGGAAGACATAACCTACAATGCTTTTAGTATTAACCTCACAGTTAACATATCGAATTCCAGGGTCTTCCCTTGTAGAATAAGATTGGACTCTAAACTGGTCATTACTTTCATGGAGCAGTGAACTTCAGTTTTGATACACAAGAGGGAGTTATGTAAGACCTGTTATGAACTTTAGCTCGAACCAACAACCATTCACAAGCCCAGTGGTGGTGCAGCAAGAATATAGACAACATCACCATGGTAATGATGCTTACCAACATAATATTCTTAAGTATCAAGATAATGAGCAATCTTCAGTGGATGGTATGGCTGCAACAACATCCAATGGTGAGCAAGATGACGAAGTGCTGCCACTATATGATGAATATGTATCTAATTCTTATGATATTGTTGCTCAAAATGTTTTAAGAGTAGAAAAGGGTGGAGAGGTACAAATATCTGATTCTCGACCTCTCGAAGATTAGAGTCCTTATAATATGGATTCCGTTCCAGATCTTATGTTTGGTGATTATGGGTCCTTAACTATGGATATGGCATTAAATGAGACTGTATTGCTTAGTTTTGTTGACATTACTGGTGAACAAGAGGTGCAACATGATCAAAATACCCACAATAATTCAAAAAGGATAAAGTTCAGGTTTTTCGTTTTGGGGAAGAGGTCTTGTTAAATATAAGAGGAGCATTACAAGACAAGGGGGTAGCAAATTTGCAAGCACATGCAGATACTATACTTGATATATTAATATGAATGTGGAAAATGTGATTGGGTCTGTTTCCGTGAAATAATCTATTATGGGTACTGATCTTATTATGGGGGAGACCCTACTATTCTGATAATTAATTAAATAGTGCTTTGATTACACCACACCAGTGAGATTGTTCAGAAGTCACATGGATAATGGATTCTTCAAGTAGAGGCTTTTCTGGATCATCCAAAATTTCTATATATACCAAAAAAGTAAAGCTTTTCATCCCATTTATTTTTACGCCCTATCAAATTTATCTAATCTTTACTCCCTATATTGCATTACTTTCATCGCTCTTCTATGGTTTCGTCTTTCAGTCCCAGTTTTCACTTTTCACTTGTGCAATGCGCATGTTTTACCTCACCGTGGAGTTTATGTATTAGAATGAAAGTCAACCAAACGGTGTCAATTCTCGAAAGACGCCACTATGGCCTTGTTTGGATACCAAAAAAGGAGGTGAAGGGAAAGGGAGAGGGAATGGAGGGAAGGGGAGGAGGGGATGAGAAGTGGATGTTTGGATACAATTTTCCTCCAAAAATTTTCTATGTTGGAGGATTTGCCTTGGAGGAGGGAAAATTGATCCCTCCAAATCCCCGTCACCTCCTACATTTCCATCCACCCTTATTTGCTATCCATACAAAGGATTTTAAATCCCTTACTCTCACTCCCTCTCCTTTCCCTCCAAATCCTTCCACCCAAACAAGTCCTATATGTTAAAATGCACATATTCAACAAGAGAAAAAGAGAGCTCATTTCTGATAGAACCGGTAATATCATTGGCAGGTTTTCATATCCATTTTTGTAGTCGTTATCCTTTTGCAAGGTTTAAAATCTCGTCCGAGTTGTATCGTATCGGCCGAGTTGTATCAGATTGTCACTCTACCGATACGAGATATCGAGAAATCACCGAGATTCACCGCGATCTGTCCGCGACGGCCGATTGAGGACCGATTATACCGCTACCGCGACTACGACCGAGATTTAAAACCATGTCCTCTTGTTCCTTGCGGAGTATGCGTGAATCATACCTTGATGCATATGTCAAATAGAAGTTACAAATTATACTTGTTTCAGCTAGCTTAGCTGGTATAGTCATTTGAGGTGATTACATGAGTTTGATATCTGTAAGAGTCAAAATTGACCTTGTGGCTATTCACAGCCAAACAAAAACAAACAGCATACTGGGGATAGCCACCGGATGTAGCCAAGAGCTTCTAGCTGTGTGCTTTCTAGGTGGGTCCATAAAATACTCAAGCTCATGAAGTATGGACCATCCGTTCTCTCCTGTTCTCTAGCGAATTCTTGGAATTTGCCTATGCTTTTCAAGGCCATTAGGCATCTTATATTTCTGTTGACCATGTATTCTTCATTCCTTCTTTAGGTTTCATGTTCGTCTATTTTATGGTTATGCCATCTATCCTTGTTTCACATATAATTACTTGAGATGAGTTCTCACTTATTTTAGGAACATATATGATCCTTATTTTTTGGCTCTATTTTCTTAATACTCTTTTGACATATATAGGAAGAGACTGGATGAGGTGTGCTTAGAGAGATTTCAGCAATGTAACAGTACTTTTATACAGTCATCGATCATACAAGGTATTATGCTCTGGCAATAACCCAAAGCTTTGTTATCTTTTTCATTTAAAAGTATTGGCTTGAATTTTTGTCTAGCTTGTCTTGTGCTCTGGAAATAATTTGATCTGCTCAGCATTATAACCTCTGAAATTATACTTTTGGAAAGAGTTTCTGACTGGTAATTGTGTTGGCTCAGTGACTCAAATGCATTATAATAACCGGGAGTCATGAACAACTGAACATACATGTACTCGGTAAATATTACTCCGTATGTAAACAAATCTAACATAGGAAGTAGAAACAGAACTCTTTTCCCGCTCTTTTCTTGGTTATGTCTGCAAATAAAATGGCATTGAGTGTGAAACATTTGACTTATATTCGGCTCAAATCATTTTTCATTTCCTGTAAAAACTAGGCTAGTACTGCATCTATTCCTGATCAATCCATTTCAACAACGTAAAAGATAATTCTGCCCCAGACAAACCCATGCGGCAATGTGGTACCACATTTGTGGTAGGGATGTAGAAGTAATTTCATTGCAAAAATACCAGATTTGCACTTACTCCTGCAACTCCATTCCAAAACCAAATGTGAACTACTTAATGGAATGGAGAACGTATTATTTACAGAGAATACGACTGTCCGAGTTATATTATTATAAAAGCTTTTAAAATTTCAACATACTTTTCTATCACAGGTAAAGTATATGTGGATGGTAAAGTGGTGAACAAAGCTGGAACTCCTATCTCAGATAAAACAGTGATGGTGATCAATGCTGAAATTCCCAAATACCTATGTTGGTGATTACTCTGAAATGAGAACCCTGCTTCTCTTTACACTGCTATCTCAAGCATATAAATTCAGAAGCGTATGTTTACTTGTGCACCAGAGCAGGATACAAGTTTGAAGCTGCTATTGAGCAGTTCGATGTCAATGTCGCTGGGAAAGTTGCTCTTGATTCGGGGTTGTATACTGGAGGATTCTTTGATTGCCTCCTTTAGTATGGTGATGTTTACGTGTATGGAGTTGATGTAGGCCATGGCCATTGGCCAGGTATTTCATATGTATTTGTTAAACATAAACCTGTAATTGGAACAATACATTAGGACCTATTTAACCATTCGTTGTAGCAGTCAGCCTCCTTAGAGGCTTACTCAAATCTTGAAATTGCTAGCCATTCACTTTATAAGGGCTGGATTACGACCTCAAGAAAAATATTGTGTGAGACCCATCTCTTTTGAGAATTTGTGTGCTGTCCAGTTGAAATTAGCTACCCTAAAAAATTTAGTTATATCGGCTATTAGTTTTTCGTAGGGCTATTGTAAACTTGTAATTGAGAATGTTCTCAATAGTTTATAAGACTTAGAAATTTGTTTGCGATACATTGTATCGTTTGTAAATTATGAGTAATGCCTACTGAAATTTCCCTAGGTAGCAGATAAAATTCGTCGAGCTGAGTGTGTTTATGTTATGGAGTGGAGGAATTTAGATATTTACCTACGCTTCCTCAGCAGATTGATTCACTAACTCTTGATCTTTCTTTCATTTCCATCCTGCTGGTAATTTCAGGATATAACTATTTCCAGCTGTGAGACATTGATAGATGATTTACTCTGCATTGCAATGATGCATTATCGAGTTTATGGCTGATATGTATTTTGGTGTCGATCATCGTAGTTGTTTGGCACTTGGCATCCTTATCTTTGTGTTATATAGGTGATGCCTGCAGTAGTGAAGGTACGAAGGAGCAGTCCACATTAGCTACTCTTGTGAAACCCCAATTTGAAGCAAAGAGATCTCAGGTTTCATATTTTCACGTTTCCGACAACTGTTTGCCTTCTATTTCTGAGTAGGAGCATTCTTTACATGATAGCAACTCTTGTTTGTTTGAAAAATAAACTGCTAATTACACAACCCTCAGCTTCTATGTATGAATCGGAAAAGACAGAAAAATATGTATGAAAACAATTGTTTCACATAGTTAAATCTCCGACTTATGCTGAAGTGTTTATGTTTCTTCAGCAGGTTGGAGTGGTGGTGAGTTGATCATTAAAGTCTGTAAGGACCTACATATACGGGATTAGCTAGGATGAATTTTCCATATTTTTTTCATCTAGATCTTTAATTACGTCATTTATTTTCCCCATTATTCCTAACTTTTTCTCATTTACATCTTAGCCAACACGAAAAATCCTAAAAAAAGGTATTGTTGCTCTAAATTTTATTTGAAAAATACAAATTTGTCACTAAAAAAAGGGCGCCTTGCATCCAAAAAGCGTGTACCTTCAGCGCTTTTGCCTCGGCCTCTCAGCACTGCAGTGCGCCTTGAGCCTGTTTAAACTAAGGTATTATAGTGTCTACTCCTTAATTCTTTCAGCTTATGTCGGAGTTGTTCAGGGAAATTCTGGGTTAGTTTTGCTTTTTCTTGTAATATTGAACCGCAAGGGATTGACAGACTTGGGGATTCTTTTCATTCTCTTCATCTAATTACCGTCTTATTCTGAAAAATGTCACTAGTTTTTCTGTGTACTTTAATTTTCATCTAGCCTTGTTTCACAAGATTTTGACATCACGTATGCAAGTGCTAAAGGTGGCCCCTTGGTTGTTTTCCGGTGCAGGCTTAAACAATTCTATTGTTGTGATCTCGAGTCTCAAACCACCAGCGTGGTTCAACTCCTTGGTTTACCGGGAGATGCTATATCATTAGCAAGGTCATGTGTAGAATCACTTGTTTCACTTGCATAGTAACGCAATTACAAGCATTCTTCTTTTTCTTTGAGTACTACAGACATTTTTTTGCATGGTAAGTTCAATCACTCGTATATACTCTATCGAGTGGTTATGATAAAAGTCATTTTCGCATTTTGGGTCACTAGTTCGACAAAAACAAGAATGAATCCGTGAACAAGAAAAACAAATAGTTTGAATCTCTCACCATCTACTTCTGAGACATTGATAGCATCATAGACTAAATTCCAACCCAGAAAATTTACAACTTCATCAAAAGCGCAGGTTCGCAGCCTATGAAATTTCTATAAAATCAACAATAAGGCTATTTAAGAGATATTTTTCCTTTCTGTAAGCTAGTGAAAGAAGTTTCAGTTAGTTACATTAGCGAATGTCGAATAGAGCAGAAAACATTTACCGCAACATCCTCGAATCCGCAGAAGAACAGTAAGTTCTTGTTTTCTCGATTTCTCCACCTAAATTTCTACAAGTTCAGCCGAATGTTCCTGAAAGACCGCATCATCTAACAGAAATCAGGATTGTTTATATTATACAGACAACGTTCTCAGCAACAAAGTCTAACTTCGACAAAGCTAATCACGAAAAAAATTGTAAATAGTACAAACAAATTACTCCATACGGAGTATCATGCAAGTACTACTTTGGTAATCCTAATCAAATGCTACGATAAAACCGTCTTATCCAAGTATTTAGCTTCGACAAAATAGATCCCGAAAAAAGCTCAATCTCACCAGTACAAACAAAAATTCCATCATAATTATTTGGTGATTCCAGTGACAGTACACAGATCATTGGTTAAGTGTGTGAAGCAAATCAAACAATAAATGTGATGCTCTTGATGTTTGGTTCAAAAAACCGAACATCCAGCTTCTTAAGTGAATCTATCTAAATGCGGCCCATAAACCCGATTCAATCCGAACTTGGGTTGTGGACCCCTAAATATTGACTAGTAAACTTGAAACGACTTACTAATTTTAACTCTACTTGTAAAGCAATTAAATAACATAGGTACATGTCTGCAAAGTGGTAGGAAGTATAAATTAGACCCCAACATACAGGTCATGTCGTATCCGGTTCGTGTTCCTGTCATATGTAAACGGTCACAAGCCGATCAACCCAAACTCGACTCAATTAAATCGTGTGTCGTGCTGGTGTCGACCCACTTACATAAATGTGCCATTAAGCCTTAATCATAGCCCGGTTAATTTCGTGTCCATTTCATGTTGCGTCATGTCAATATTTGGAAAGTGTAGATATATTTAAGTGATGCAAAATCCATAAAATTTAGGATTAATTTAGTAATTTAGGTTCGTGTTTAGAGAGAACAGTCAAAACCTGAACCAATTAAATCTCATGTCGTGTTCGTATTGACCCACTTACGTAAATGAGTCTTTAAGCCTCAATCCATACTCATTAATTTCGTATCAATTATGTGTCGTGTTTTTGTGTTGTGTCGTTGTTTCTATGCTCTAGGATAAATGTTATATATAACTAATTCAATACCCTTATCAATTACTCATACTATAATTTATGATCCCTAATAGCTTTTTTTTCCTGTGTTGTCCTTGTATTTTATTTATTTTTTCGAATTTTACATGATATATCTTGTTTTTTATAATAACTAATACCCTTAAACCTAGTAAATTATGCCTAAGAAAAGTAGCAAATTGTCTCAAAACATATGGAGTTATATATAATTTACCCCTAACGTTTTCATATTTAAAATTTACTCTCAAACGTTTGAAATTATGTGCAAATTAGCTCGATTTTAAAATTCCAGTAACTTTACGTCTACCACCAGTCCACCCACCCTGCCACCATAAAAAACAATCCTCCACCCAACTGCCACCCCAACACTTTACTTCCCAAAAGACCCCAATATGACATACATAATGCCACCTGCAAACTTAACTCATTTTACTAATTTAATGTATTACATGTAATAAAATTCATTATATGGAATTGCACGAAAAATTCGGTTCAACTCCTCGCTAATATTAACTAATTTTAATTATAGTTGATTGATCACATACAATAATTAACCTGTTAACTTATACTTGCAAAACGTAGATGTGTGCATATCATTGAACTCAAATTGATTGATTATTACGCAGTAAATAACTTGTCAAAAAAGTGGGTATGAGAGTACTCGTTGGAAAATAGGTTGATCAAGTTTAAATGTAGAGGGTTATCACGTAAAATTAAAAAACACACAAGGTATCATACCATATGGAAAACCATAAATCTTTTAGTGGGCAATCTTTGCTATGAGCTACGGTATAATATGTAATGTAAATAAATACAATTGGTAGACTGTATACATTAGTAGTAGTAATCACAACAACAATAACAACAACAACAATAATTTCTTATAAATTGTTTTGAGCTTTGATGTGATTCTAATTTACCCATTTTATATTCCTTAACTAGCCTCGTTTTGCATGTTATTTGTGCTTATTAAAGTCGTTTCACTAGTCTTTAACTTCCTATTTCAGTTTCTATGATATTTTATGCCTTTGGTAGGAATCAAGCCAAAAGAAGCGGAAAACGCGTATATTTGAGACCAATGGAGCTAAACTGATGTTCGTAATGGCCAAACATGCAAGGGAGAACAAGGCCGACAACTCTTAGCCAATAAAGAAGGTCTAAAGGAAGAAAAAGAAGAAGGAAGTTGCTACCCATGAACCCGCCCGAGTTGTCTTCAGACCCGGTCGGGTTCCTGAAACCCGTCCGGGTTGTCTTTAGCCGCGGTCGGGTTCCGCTCCTAATCCGCCGCCTTTTCTAATTTCCCTTTAATTCTATTAGTATAAATACCTCACTTGTAATAGAATTAGGGATCCATCATCTATCATTACCATCTTACTTAATTAAATCTCAATTAAATTATTAATTCTTTATTATTAGCTTAATTACTTAGTAACTACTCTTATAACTAGTTTGTAAATGAAAATTTATTTGGGTAAATGAAAATTTATTTGGGTTTATGTAAGATTTGGTGACAAGATCTTTATCTATTTAAGGATTTCTTCTATTATTTTCCATCTATTTACATCTACTTGATTATTTAGTAGATATAATTCCTAATCTCTCTATAATCCTCTTGTTAATCTTTCTCTTAATCATCATACTTAGTTTAATGTTGTTGTCATGAACATGATAATGAGTAGTGATTAGTGTTTTAGCTAGGGTTAATGGGGGGGGGGGGGGGGATATGGGTTTGATTAGGGATCTAATATTTTGTGTTTGAGTATTAAACTTTTATTTGGTTATTGTTTAAACTATTGCACACCATATATTTTTTATGAAATGTGT
>JAOWBH010145395.1:0-21594 GCA_028566215.1 Silene coronaria | reverse complement strand
GCTTATACATGGGTGACCTTTTTCCCTCTGATAATAGTCTAATTCCGTGGAAAAATGAAAGGAGAAGACAAGTGTGTTGTAGAGATGGTGAAAATAAGTTCTATCTTTTCCTTCATAATTGTTTAGTTGTTGAATTGTCTTGTTTATTGCCTTTTTTCCTAGCAACGGGGACAAGCTACGAAGTTTTATCAAACATGTCTATGTAGACAGAAGATATACTGGTGAAAGAAGCTTTGACAAACCTCCACGGTCGAAAATGGTTAGTTCATCTGGACCATTAACCTTTTCATTCTACTAGTATGCTTGCATGACAGTGGTGCTAGTAGTCTCCTTAGCCTAAACATTTTTACTATATTTTAGGGTGACAAAGAGGAACCAAATGAAAATAGGAGGAAATCAGACCCACATCAGAGTAGTTCTCGAAGCGCAGTGAAAGATAAAGAACGTCGTTATAGTGACAGGCCAGATCCCAGTCATGATGTGAGAAGAAACACTCAATCTGATAAAGACAATCAGAGGTACAGTGAGTACGGAAGAAATCCTGTGGTTCCCGTAATTGTTAGTAATTGGCGGCGTGAAGATAGATTTTCTAATGGCAAAAAGTCAGATGATCGTCCTAGTCCTGAAGGAGAAATCAAGCCTGAAATCAAGTCACCTGATACCCAAAATGATTCAAGTATTTCTAGCCTTCCTGCTGTCCAGCCTGTTGGAGATTTACTGGGGGAGAATGTCACGCCTCTTCAAGTTAGCGAGCCTCCAACTGCCAATAGTAGTGGGATTGCTGAGGGTGCTGTTACAACACAGGTAACTGTCGCACTCATACTTTTTGTTTATTACTGGTTTAGTTGTTTGTTTACGACTTTATGTTATCAACTATAGTTAATTAGTTTTCTTATTGTGCATTAGTAAGTTATCTATGTTAATAAGAAATCTTATGTTCTATTTGAAATGGCTGTATGGCTTTTGATTAATGATTCTTTTCAGGCTCCATCCTGTCATTTTAGATGTTTGTGTTACATGCGTTGAGCTTTAGAGCTGGCAATTTCCTAGTATTAGTGTATTACCCCCTCTTCCCATTTTATGACGTCCTCATTTGATTTTGGTGATGAACTGACATTTTCTCATAATATACAACAGCTACAACTTTTTTGAAATATTAATATTAAGATGATTGCTTTGATAAATCAAATGTGTTTGTATCTTTACGAATTGTTAAAGAAACTAATGGAAAAATTTTACGTCGGTGGACTACCAAAATCAAACGGAAACAATAGAAATGGGAAGAAGGTGGTACAAATATTGAAAAGTTCCTTATCAACTACAAGTTTTTATTCTTTCCTTAACATAGACAAGTTTTCACTGAAAGTTTGGATCTGCTGCTTGTTATGACTGGCTATATTATGAATGTCTTTTAAAAAAAAAAGAAAAAAAAAAACTGTGACTATATTATCTTGTAACGGGCTTCATTCATACGATTCTGAAAATTGCATTACAGCATTAGGCTAAACCTCTTAGGAAACTTGCGACTTTCTTGTAGCCTGTTCGCCTCACAGGAAAGTCAGTGTTCACATAGCATTGTAAGGCAAGAAAATTTACTCGGAGAGTTGATAAACTCTTGGAACTGTTTGTCTGTAATTCACCTTAGACAATAGCCTAAAACAAGTGTTTTTTCTATTTGTGGTTATTTTATACTGTATAAAGTAGCTTCATTAATCAATTTTCACAATGGATTACCTTGAACAACCCCTTTGTGTTCCAACACACGGTAAACGTGCGCACACTTGGATAAGGTTGTTGGTGGTACGCTAATAATCCTGAACCTGAATTTAAATGTTTATGTAGTGTTTTTAGTTAGCAACTTTCATTATGTAGGTCAATGTAACATTATACTACACTGCTCAACTGTTGTAAATTATTTGAAAAAAAGAGTGCATCTAAAAAATTCCTTCAAGCTGTCAGATGAACATCTTTATTAAAGGATTGGATGCTCTCTCCCCAAGCCGTTGCTTTTTTTTTTCTAAACGATTTATACTGGCTGAACATGCTGAATAATCTGTCCTGCAGGGAACAGCATCTTCTGATAGCTTGGAATCAAGTGATGGCAATCCAATAGAGCTAAAAGAGGAAACATCTTTGATTGATTTTGATGCTTCATTTGAGCTTGCTCTGACTGTTACTGTTACTCCAGATCAGCAATCAGTTATTGGTGAACCTGTCGTCACAGAGTTGTCGGTTCCAACTCATGCCCCTGTGTCTGGGATAGCTAGTGATGCTGGTGCTCTTGTACCTTCAAATGGCATGTTTCCATCTTCATCCAGTAGCGACTTTCTTTTTGATTCTTTGGGTTTAAGCAGTCAGGTGAGCATTTACTGATCAAACAACAATACAGCATTACTCCAATGCCTCAAGGGACCCTGCAAAATGATGGGGTAAGGGTAGGGGGTTAAACATATGCAGCCTTATCTACTGCGCTGGGATTGTTTAGATCATATGAAAATTGCATCGATAATTCTATGATATGATTTCTATTTGGCAATTTAAGAAGGGCAATCAGTTTGATCCAACACCAAAAAATATTGTATCTTTGGCACCAGCAGAAATGGATCATACTGATAAAATATGTTCATCTAAAGTAGGTATATCAAGAAAAATAAATAATTCAAATATATGCTTTTGACACGCTTTAGATGCACAGGGAGTGACTGTGAATCCTGCTGTTCAAGCACAACAAGCATCACATGCTGTCTCACAAGCTGTTCCAGTCCCTGCAGCTCAAATACTAGAAGCTAATATGAGTAGGAATCAAGAGTTACCAATGGTATGGTTATACTCATATTCACTTGTTTCTCAGTTAATGGCTAGATAGACTATTCTAAGCAGGTTACGGATTGCACTTCAGGATCTTTTTACTGCAACATACACGGCCAGTCCTTATCAAGGATCTGGTTGGCAAGCTGGCCCAGTTCCTAACATGGGATTTCCGATGCAATATAACTCTGCAATGGTATATGTCCATTCTATGCCATATCTTAAGATTGTGTTTTTTTTCCCTACTTTCATGTATAAAAGTTGATTTCTTATTTTTTCCTCTCCATGAACAGTCAACACCAACATTAATGCAACCAATGCAACCCGCTAATCCTTTTGATGCGAATGCTGCAGCATCTGCTTCACAATCTGCAGCGGTAGGTCTTCGATCACACATTTAATATGACGATGATTTTTTTCCTTTGTCTTGTTTCCAGCAATGAATTGAGACTCATTCCTCAAAAAATTGTCGTAAAAAGAATCACCATCAGGCATCAGATGATGGTATCCTAAAACAGTTGTGTTCTTGCAATTTCTTCACCACTTAGGAGCTACAATTTCTGTAACATAGTTGTGGCTCCATAATTGAATATACCTTTGATTTAGTTCGCCGTTGTGAATTGGCCAACATGGTGGCATCTGGCTGGTATTGAAATGCTGTAACCAACTAACCATGTACAAAATCTGATATATTTACTATTCATGCAAAGAACTATAAGTAGAAAAAAGACATAAAAATTTGTCAGTTGTGGTCTTGAAACAAATGGGTACAGTTTTACTTTGATACTGTAGCGTTTTGTGATGAGCTTGACTCTTTGGCTTTACAAACATGTTCTCGTGCAGTTCCCTTCTATGTCTTCCTTGCACGCAACATTGCCTAATATGGCAGCTCACGGAGGATTTAGCCTTGGTATTGGTAGGCCCTCATGGATGCCACCTAACACATCTTCTCATCCAGCAGTAGCATCTCCTCATGGGTCATCAAATAGACCGCCTATACCAGGTAGTAATTCAATGTAATCGTTGCACTTCCACCCATACTGTCATTCTCTGCATTTTGGTATATATCACTTTTCTGTATCGTTAATGAGTTGGCATTGATTTATATGAAGTCTGTGAGTTTATTTTACTGCTAACGCCTGTTATAAAATCATCAGGGCAATACATGGGCCAGCAACTCGGCCAATTCCAGAATAACATGCCACCTTCCAGGTAAAATTTGTGCTGTTTATACTGTGCCACTCAATTACTTATTCTCTGCTCTGCTGTTTTTCCATAAGTATTCTATATAGCCGAAAAGTTAAGGAGTTTGTCAACACGTAGTATCACATATATTATATGTTGCCTCACCAAAATTAAAAGCCAACAGTCTAAAAAAGAAACACAATATTAAGTACAATATAAACATAGAATAACAAGTTAAGGATCTAAAGTCATCCAATCCATCTCGTTATCACAACGCCTCTGCCTAAATACAATGTTTAGTTGTCTAGTGCTAGTCAGTGGAAGCCTAAGCAAGCAGCAATATTGTTGAGTTCCATCCATGTGTTCAGGCGTACCACGTAGGAATAACATGATAAGTGAGAATGGTTTATAATTGTGTTTGCGCCCTCCTTGTTAGCATAAGCTTCACTTCATTTCACTTATCAATTGGGATACCCGACTCACTTATGTCGAACAAACACTCGGAATTTGGCTTGAACAATGAGGTTATATTATTCTGCCCGACCAAAAGGGCTGGGTGAGGGTGTTCAGATTCACATAACCTCACTTGTTTCTGCATTTCTTGCATATTACCAAGCCGCGGATTTGTTTTGACCAATAATGTCATTTAACAACTCATAGACACACTTGATGCACTCCATTAGTATCCATCTTAAGGAAAACAAACCATCAAATGCTGCTACATTCCTCATAGATTTCAAACAAAATCCAGAAACATGGTGTTTGTGGAATTTACACGCTAATAAACCTAAAATGGGCAGAATTCATTAAATAATTTTGAACGAACCATGCAGGCCTCAAGGATTGGGCTCCGTAAACCCAGCTGCTCCTACACCGAACCCTTCACTTGGTGGAAACCCATTTGGTTGATTCTTGAGAACAAAGTATATATGTGCTAGTGTGCTACTGCACCCATTCATACCTGACTGCCAAATTGCCTTGCATTGCCTTAGAGTCGTCGCTGTCGAAACACCAGCGAAATTTTTTAAGTCGCCTTGCTCGGCCTGGGGTCATTTTCCACATTGTTGTACAATTATTGTGCTACTCTAGACGAGACAACCATAAAACATATAGAGATACGGGAGCGAAAGTCATTTGTTGTGTGGCGGTTTTGGTGAACATTAAGCGAAGCTTACACCCACGCCTTATTTAAACTCGGTTTCTTTTTTATGTAGAAAACCACAATTTTTTTTTCTGTACATTGATGCTGGTCCATTAAAAACTATTACACTCGTTTAATCGGGAAGATTTATCAACTTTCACATATACTTTTCATTATTACACTCTATTTAGCAGCATTCTGGCGCGTGGTTCCGCTTGTAACACGGTAAAAATGTGTCGCCGATATGCAAATGCATAACAGTGTACTGTCCTGCTCTTATATATCACCATACAAAACATGTCTAGAACGAAAAAAATAGACTATTGCATGAGACGAACAAAATAAATAACGTTAAGTACTAAGTAATTAGATGAGATAAAGCTATTTGCGCTATACATTATCAGTATATTGTGTATAAATTGTATTAATAATTACAAAACTTGCCAGTGATTCCCAACCAGTCCCTTTTATGGTCACCACTGACTTTACTAAGCTACTGTATTTCCGAAAGTTTACTCATTAGATCAGACACACCCGTCCTATGGAGTCGAAATGTGCAAATCGGCCACCCTTGTTTCTGAGGCCGTCTTCTCATGTCACTGGATCAATAATGCATCACAAGGCTGATAATCCTGGAGAAATAACTGCTGTAATCCTAAGCTATTTTGTCAAGGGAATTTCGCTAACTTGTCTATTCTTTAGTATAACAGGAGCCACTACCATCCATACTGCACATCACAACACAAAATATTCGACTTCAGATCACTAACCTGTAAGAATGCGCAGATATTGGATACTTCCTCTGACTCAACTGATTCTTTACGTTTGATTAAAATACTCGTCACAAAGGAAAGAAAAATGTAACGAAAGTGTTGAGTCGGAGGAAGTATTTTAAATGCATTTTGTGACTTACTGTATACACAAGCTGCCAGCCATTCGTTTACTATTCTCACCCAAGTACTTGTCCAACCAACATCAATTGTCCACCTGTTAAAAACCGATTTGGTTATGACATTTGATACCATTGGGTCCTTTCTAGTAATTTTGAGTTGATTTGTGTCGGTTTCGTCCAATATCGGGTCTAAGGAAGTTTGTCTACAAGTTGATCGGATTGTTTCAAACTTTGAGTCATTTTTGGGTTTAATTAGATTTCGGCCAGGTTATTAGGTCCGGGTCATCTGAGTCGAGTAGTTTTGCCGTGTCTAGTAAGCAGCCTCATGATACCGAAACAAATGGTATAAAAACTCTATGTTCTTGCAGAGAAACAAAATAAATCTGCTCACATAATGAAATCTTACTTCTCCATATGATGATGAGTATTCCAACCGACGAGCAGCATTGCGAAATACATTGCTCCGGTAGCAAAAACAAGATGGAAGAATCCATAGCCATATGACACATCTTCCTCCTCTTCAGTTTCTTTTTTCAAGAACTGTAAAACATGTTAATGGTCATAGTTAGGTCAAGTCACTACTATTTTTACTTCATATTACTCGTTTCCAAGAGGGAGGCGGTATATGAAAGAAATTATTCACCTGGAAGCACTTTGAATCGATGCCTGTTGAGAATGTCGCAAACACTATCGTCAGTAGTGCAACGATGAAACTCTGCGACACATTAAGAATGAAACACATTACCTCAAGAAAAGAAAAAGCAGCTGTAACTCGCTTAACTGGCGCAAAGTCATTGAGAGGGATATCTACATTCCTACACTATAATCATTTTGCATCTCCTTAATTTAAAACGAAGTTAGTGTCATGAGATCGTTTCAGACGAGAGTTTGTGTATTTTCCGATGGATAAATATAGACTTATAGTAGTTTACTGAGAAATTACAATGATGGTAAGCCAGTCAGTCCTCTTCGAAGCCTCGGACTTTCTGTTGCAACTGGTTCCTGCAGGTTCACTGTAAACAAAAATAACAATTCCAATTACCAACAAAATACAAATTTTTCCGTCCGAATTATTTGTCAGATTTCAGATTTGAGTGACAGATTCATTCAAGTGAAGTTTGCTATTAAAGTCTTACCTTCTGATGGCACACCAGCAGAGAAACACAATGTACAGTCCCATTATGCCAGGAGTCAGGAAACCTTTGTTGATCTGCAGAAATATGAACATTACTTAGCTACTAGTAGACCTTTGCTGATCTGCAACGCTGATCCGACTCGAATGACATAAGACTTACTTTGGGTTGCAGGGCAACACTAGTCATCAGCTGAAGAAGAACAATAGTCCAAGTGATGAAAAAAATGTTGAGGATACATGATGTATCAGGTGCATACCACAGGTACATCAAGATTATTCCCACTATGCATATAAAGTATGAAGCAATCGAAACTATTGTCACGTAGATCCGACTGCAAAAGAAGATTTCTTGAGTTAACACCATTTTTATCCAACCCTTTCAAAAATACAGGAGAAAGGTGAAAGGGGAAAAACTTATAATCATATACCATCTTTCTGCGGTCTTGTCGGTTTCAAAACAATCATTCAGCCAGGTAATGAAAGTAATCACACTTACAAGCTGGATCAAGAGAAATATCCTGTAAGATATTGATGAAGGAAAAAGATAAGCTGAATGTATAGATTAAGCATCAAATACTTGGATATCTGCAACCACAAGAGGTATATACCCGGCTCCGAAGTGTGCAATCTCCCCTGCCAGGAAAGGAAAATCATATCAATGACTAAACTAATGTGTACCATATTACGACAACAACAATACTTCAGTGTCTCAATGGCTTCTGTTATGACGGGAATGGGACTAGATGTACATAGCCTTACCGAGAGAGTGTTTCCAAATGACTCATAGATGGCGAATTTGTGTATTTTAAAATTTACAGCATGGAGTAAAGCAACATGACTCGTTAAACTGTGAACGCTCCTTGTGCTGTAACACAATAAGTAAAATCAGAAGATGAAGCAATGCTCAGTGAATTTTTGATTATGAATCATTTGAAAACAAACTCTCTGTGTTTTTGTGCGAACATAAGGATAACGTTACATACATCTGATTCCCCTTCACCGTATCTTAAAAGGGAGCCTTTGAGACACTAGGAAATATACCGTGAAGGAGTAGACTTACCGTAGAAATAAACAAAAGACGGAGGGAACACGAATGACAAGAGCATAAACCCTACAAACAAGCAAGCCTTTGCAAACCACCACCCTGAATGCCATGTATCTCGTCGATCCTGTACCTTTGAGGTTCCTACTGTAGATATGAACATTGCCATAAAGAACATCTTTTTGTCTGTTAAGGCTAACTTCATCTCATAATCATCTTTGTTTCGTTAAAGAATATAATACATCTAATATACGAGTTACTATGAGAATAATATAGTGACCGAGAGGATACAAAACAACCCAAGCTCACGCGTAGTACTCCAATAGTCCCAGAGCAATCGCGACCACCATGGCATTCCTTAAATCCTGTCAATGAAGATACGCGTCAAGCCAAGTATTTCATTCAATATGGAGAGTTACTTATGTAAGTCGGTCTCATACTTACTTCCCGGTTGCTTCATTCCCAGCAATTTTATTGCAGCTTGACCATAATCGCGAACAACCCAAGCTAGAAAATTTGTGACGAGGAAGATGAACCCATATACATATCTTGCCATCCAAGGGTTAGACCCATATCGAAACTGAGTGAACCAATTTCCATCTCTTATCCCTGGATACTTGCCTTTAGTGGTGCTATTGCTTGCACCATTTTCCATCTTAATGTGAACAATCTTCAAGTAGTGAATTCCACTACAACTCCTTTTCTCTTGATCTACATGTTAGGCAAATGTTGTTGTTACTTGTTACCATTCATTTTCTACATACACACAAATACATAATTACAACGACATTACCCCAGTGCCTTAAGGCTCTCCCAAATAGCAAAGTTATCACAAATTCTCATTTATGACGGACAAATTATTCCCAGTGCCTAAAGGCTCTCGCAAATAGCAAAGTTATCACAAATTCTCATTTATGACGGATAAATTATTCATTTTTCGAAAACAACATTATCCCAGTATCTCAAAAGCTTACGAGATAAGGGAGTTGAATGTATTCAGCCTTACCCCTAAGTTAGCAACACAAAAAGGCTGTTTTCGAATTACCCATAATGAAAATTGCATCAAAAACTACATTGAATAACTACTACTTAACAATTAAAAAAAAGAAGCACGACTAGTTTAACGAGTCATTTTGCTTAATTCGATTTTGCTAGTATCTATCTCTAAAACAAGAAAAATACTTGTATTTCTACATTTATTCATTTTACATGAGATAATTAACTCCATGCAAAAAAAAAATATCACATTCTTGTAGAAGTGATCGGAAAATTCGACCAAAACCCAAAAACTTCAAATTTTTGGAGGATCATAATTTACAAAAAAAAAAAAAAAAAAAAAAAATCATCAAAACTATTTACCTAGAGGTACAGAGCATTTATTTATGGATCAATATAGTATAGTAAATTAGTAATATACCATCACACATTGCAAAATTAAGCTAAAAAAAACTTACCCAAGTAAAAACATTAGCTGAATAATACAAAAATAAAACAAAAACTGAAAAAAATGAAGTAAAATATAGGTGAAAAATTACCAGAGATAAGGAGTTGTAGAAGAAACAGAGCAAAACAGAGAAATGTTGAAAAATAAGCTCTCTTTTTGCAATGATTTTCTTCTTTCGGTGATTAAGACAAGTTGTTAATACTGTTAAAAAAAGAAGATTAGAGGTCAGATTATGCCGTTAATTGGACTTACTTTTTAAGAGCTTTTTCAAGGGTTTTTGTCTCTTGAATATTTTTATTTTTTTGATCATGATGTGCATTGTTTATATTTATAGGTTTTTTTTTTAAGGTAAGTGAGTTAGCGTCATCGGATGGCGGCGTTGAGATTGGGCGCCACCCTCTCACATGTAATAAGTAGGGACCTTTAAAATAAAGGGTGCATATAAAAGAACTTTTGTTTTAGGGAGGTCCCTACTTATTGTATGTGAGAGAGTGGCGCCGAGATTGAGCATCACCCGGTCGCGCTGTATCATCATCCTTTTTTTAATCTATGCCCACTAGGCATAGTCAGTTCTTGGATTATACATCAGATGTTTTACATCTGATTATGTAATTTTTGAGTTTTGTGATAAAGTTTTTGAGTAGTATTATCAAGTTTTTGAGCTCATTTAACTAAACATTAAAGTAAAAAAATACAATAATATTGCTCAAAAACTATACGGTTATAAATTCAAGTGATTTTATGTTTTGAAATCATAAAATTAAAATATAATTTATAAAGTTTAAAAGCTAAAAAAAAGCATGTATGCTCAATAACTTAAAGGGCATGAGGTAATATATCATATGTGTAAAAGCACATGTTAGAAAAGTGAAAATAAAAAGAATTAAATGATTTTCTTAGGAGTAAAAGTAAATTTAATGACATATATTACAAATTTTCATAAATACGTAATTTAAATCTATAGAGGGAACACTTTAGCATGAATCATGGTATATTTTAGTGAGTATTATTTTTATTTTAGTTTTACGTATTTATTACAATCTTTGCTTTTATTTTTTTCATGGTTCCTTGTTTTAGTTGCAAGCATAAATGGAAGTTTTTCACTTGAATCATATACTGTAATTAGTTGAACGGTTTTCCTATCGTGTTTCCCAAAGGCACACTTTAATAACCTAAACGTGAACATTCACAACATACTACCGAATATATGTGTCAAGTATTTTACTATATTTAAATGATACGATTCCAGTGAATGTGAAATAGAAATAGAGCTACATACGATATGTTATACATTCATTCTTAGTAAGTAGGTAAGATATAGGAGTTGCGAAATATTGAAACTATTCCCTTTTAGTAAGTACCTGAGATTTAGGATTTAACGAATCGGGAGTATAATTACTAGAAATATTAAGTTTCTACTATTACTCCATTAGTATTAAGGCCATGTTTGGTAAACAGCATATTGAGTAAAATTAGTAAATTTCGACCGGATTAGTAGATTGATCAAGTAATCTACTATTTTCATGTGTTTGGTAAACGGCGTATTCTAATAGCATATTAGTCGGAATTTACTATTTCTGAATATGCTGCTAATTAATAGCAACATATTGTATTAGCATATTCATTTTATACATGAATTCATTGTAATTATCCTGTAATCTGCTAATTACCAAACACCCATTTTAATTCTGCTAATTTAATTTAATAGTCAAACCTGCTATTGAAATCTGCTAACCATATTCTGCTAACGTTATCCGCTATCACGAATCTGCTTCTGCTATTTACCAAACAGGACCTAAATCTCAATTTCAACATTGTTTTTATAAAAATAAGTAATTTTGAGTCGATTATTGTGTCTTTAAATTTTAAACTCGATCGGTCGTGACCCGTGGTATGTTACGTTGGCTTGAGTCTTTTTTCTTGAGAAGGCAATTGCCCTTTAACGTAAAGAGATGAGTCCACTAAATTATGCAAAAAGAATTCAATTTGTGTTTTCTGGCTTGTAAAGTTTCGATATAATGTAGAATAGTTGACACACCAAATTTTGGAAGTTTCAAGCAAAATGGAAGATGCACTACTTACTTGTATCAAGTTTTTAGGATTGGAATATTTTCAACTTGATAACAATTCTTTTTTTATTCATATTTAAATAGGATGATATTTTCTCTAACTCACGAATGCATAATCTCAGGCCAATTATGTCCATGAAAGTTTAGACTTGAAAGATACATGTCACTGACTCATGTTTTAATCATATGGACTAAGTAGTTAGCCGACGAGGTGACGAATTGATAGACAAACTTTTCAAGATCAATTTGGCTTCATTGCCTGCCAGGCATCTAATATTGAGTCTCGATACCACCCTTTCATACTACGTATGTTTTATGAAGAATCTACAAAATCAATGATCCCAACATAATTGATGTGAATGGATGGTTCTGGGACTCAGTACGACCTCATAATTATCACTATAAAAACAATTTTTTTTTTATCTAAGCAAAAGCCTATTAAAACATGTGCCTTTGTTCATGCCAAATAGAAGTTTGCAAAGCTCTTCAACAGAAAAAGAAGTTTGTATAGGAGTGCCTTACGTGAACAACCTTTATTTTTTAGGTTGACAAGATATACTAATACTCTTTAACCTAAATTCTCATTTGTGACAGACTCTTTTTCGTTATAAGTTGTGACGGATCCAAATGTGCCCACCATAATGAGAAAATGTGACCATAATTTGATAGGTAACATTTTATGAGTAGTTTCTTTTTATCTTAAAGTGATCACATTTGAGACCGTTACAAGTTATATCCGTCGTAATAGGGTTATAATATTATAGTTGAACCTCAACCATCACCTTAAGGTTTTGGTTGAGAATCTTGAGATGGGTCATTTAACATGGTATGTATCAGAGCCGGTACGGGGGAGTCTGTGCATTAACCACTCTTCAAGCCCAACAAGCACTCAAGTGAGGGGGCACAATAGCGTTATATAATATTATAATTGGACTTTAACCATCACTTTAAGATTTTGGTTGAGATGGTTCATCTAACACGTCGCAAGAAAAACACATTGTAGTCTTAAAGCTAGCTAGACTATGATTCTCTTTTGATATAATCCATTTATGTTATTCTTATCAAGCATGTATTTTCCACCAAAATATATTTCTATGGATGGATGTGGTGTGATTTGTATGTATCCGTTGGGGAAAGTATAAAAAATATGAAAGAAATAAGAACAAATTAAAAGATAGTTGACCATATATATATATGAAAGAAGGAAGGGATGGAGTAGCATGCATGGGGACCTTGGTGAATTGTGAGTAGATGCACTATATATCTAGCATTATCATGGATGTTACACTCATAATCACAGGTCAACTACGTCTTCATATATGGCCAACCATTTGCTATAATAATAATCATCCTAGTTTTTCAAAGCATTTATTAGTATATATAGATCTTTTGCATTTTTAATACACCTACAAAAAATGTTGCCAAATTGGTTATTCTTTTGGTGTAGTACATACATGTGTGTGGTTAAGGTGGAGTTGAGCTTATAATCTATATATTATCACGATACCTTTGTCTTAACTATTAAGCTGAGAAATAAAGCTGAAAAATAGTGAAAGATTATTCTAACTTTAGATTAGCATTGTAGGACGTTGAAAGAAACGGGAATAAGACTATGTTCTTTTGGATTTATTGTGATACTAAGATTCTTAACTGAACTGAACTGAACTTATAGGATCTAAACTTTTCTGAACTGAACTTATAGGATCTAAACTTATAGGATCTGAACTTATCTGAACTGAACTTATAGGATCTGAAATGAACTTAATTTAAGTGACTTTAAGTCCAAAAGAATAAGGCCTAAATCTCTTCACAAGACCATTACGATACTTTTAGATAACTTATTTATTCGTACCATTTAGTTTGGTATGAATTAAGTCGAATATGATTCGTTTGTTGGTTAACCATTCAGTATATTATAAGCCTCACACCAACTAGGGAGGGCAAAGATCTAAGCTGACTCGTAGAACCCTTCAAATTAACTTGGCTCGAAATCAGTCAAAACTAATTCCGATCCGATTTGAGCCGAGGTACACCAAATCCAAGCTTGGTAGAGCTTGTTTAGGCTTGCTTTATTTCATTATTATTTAATGTTTACATTTTTTCGATTGTTATGAAAATTATTCAAATGTCTGATCATATATATATATTCGTTAAGTATTTTACATTTGTATCCAAAATGTATGTATTTATTTTTAATTTGATTTAAGTGAAAAATGTGGAGAAAATATTGATTTAATCAAGCTTGAGTTGAGGTCGAGGTAATTATTTCGAGCTTTAACTTCTTAAGCTCGGAGAGTTCGAGCCAATTCTGAGCTTAAGCTCGAGCTTAAAGCAGCTCACGTATACCCCCAACCGGCCACCCCAACTTGATCAAATGTTTATCAATTAAGTCTAAAATACGTATTTCAAACATACTAAAATGTCGCTAATTTTAGGAATATGTACTTAAGATTAACTTTACAAAATACAAACACTAAATATTTAATATCTAGATTAGTTATATAAAAGTATGCAATTTTAGATCTCATAAATGTTAACCCAATGTGGTGTATTTATCATTTCCCTTTAATTATTTAGAATTTTTTTATTGATTTTTTATTTATTTATTTGGAATATTTTTTATTTATTTGTTTATTGCATAGTCATTTGCACTTTTACCTCGGAATGATTCTCATTCACCCTATAATCTTGCCTTGAGTCTTGTGATAATGATGCTATGTCACTTAATTAGTTGTCTAATCATGATTAGGGTAATCCAGCTGTATTAATTGCTTTTTGTTCTAATTTTTACGTTCACAAATTATAGAATAAGATTAGACTGTCCACCTTTATAACAAAACTAGTCGTTTAATTCTAATATATGAGTTTTCGTTTTCCATAATGAGATCGTCTCATAGTATGAAATTGTCTCACGCAATAACTACTATTTTAAGTCGTTTGTTATCACCAAACGCTTCTAGTTAATATTATATTAGCTAGTTTTGTGTTAGACAAATTTATAATAATACAATAATATTGAGTAAAATGAATTCAAACTAAAGAACAATTATTATAAAACGAGATGATTTTACCTGATAATTCCTAGCTTTATACTCATTTTTAATATTTTTATCGTATATAAAGTTATGATACGGAAACTCAGTACTATCTGATATCGTTTTTCTACAAGATATATAGTTTGAGAGACATAAGCAACTTACATTTATGGAGCCGAAACTCTTGCATGTATATATTCTTCCTCTTTTAAGACCCACTCAAGCAACTCAACTAGCTAGAACAAACTGCAATTTCCCTACAACTAAGACCGTCTTAACTTAAGATCTTTAAATCTTAGTTTTTTTTTAATCATCTCTATTTTAATCGGATATAAAAGCCGTCTTAAGTTAAGACAATCTTAAACAAGAAATTCTAAAAGTATACTCCCTTCATTCAATTGTATTCTTCCCACTTCTCAAATAATATAATAATAAATATATATGAGGTGTATTTTATTGAAGTGAGAATAAAACAACAATTGAATGGAGAAAGTATATAATTATACTGAGTATATCTTTTTCATTTCCACGCCTTAATAAAATCTTAACTTTACACTATATCTGCCAAATCAAATTAGGGTGTCTAAAAATATTCTAACTTAATATCAATTAAATAACACCCTTTAATATCCATCAAGGAATATATACATTTTACGAATCAGAATAATAACTTAAATTGCATGCGAGACGATATCTGAATCTAAGTCTCACCTATTGCATTCACTCATGTTGTGCGGAAGCGTGAATATATACCTTGTGTATGTTAAGCCTCAGCTGCACCGGTCTGAGACATGAGTTAATCGCACCCTAACAACTTGTCTTTTTTTTTTTTTTATATCGTTATATATGCAAATAAATAATTAACTTTTGAGTGTATGAAATACCATTACGTCCTATGAGTAATCTTAATTTACGCATGCAAGTAAATAGTAAATAGTAATGATATGACGAAGTGCTCATCAACTTTAAGTGCATGGGATTTGATGGCAGTGAAATTTAATTAACATGTTCAGGCTTTTGTATCCACGTACCATGCATATCTATTAACTACTATGGTCCATATATATCTCATCACAAAATTCTCATTTATGACGGGTTTGATCACGTCATAAACTTGTGACGTGAGACAAACTTACAAGTGGAAGAGGCAAGTGGGGAGAGGCTTGTGAGACGTCACAAGTAAGACGGCTGATATCTCATATATAATAGCATAAAATGTATGTAGCATAAATGATGGGCTCATTTTCAAGTTTAATTGCTATATTAAATTAAATTAAAAGCTCACCTGACATATATACATGCAGAAACTCTAGTTTTGTTAGCAATTGAGCAGTGTCTTCAGACTTCAAACCAAAGAAATTTTATCATAAGATAAGATGGCCCTAAAACATGAAGTTATGTGTTTTTTATAAAGAAAATGAAGTGATGACGAATTTATGATTTATTTTATAAAGAGAAAAATGGATTACAAGAGGAGTGTAATTTATTAAGTACTTGCAATGCAAACGGGCCACTAGATAATCAAATTTTACATAGCCACATAGATATATTTTGAGGTCGGAAAATTTTGTTTTATTAGAAGTTGTACCGTTTTATTTTGATTTATTATTATTAGGGCCACCTAATAATAAGTTTAAAAGATTTTTAAAATCGAGGCCCTAAACTTTTTAAAGTCTAATTTGCTAGCTAATAAATATTATTTGATGACCCTGATTATATATTATTTCATTGGATTCGATTTATTTTTACCAATTCTACTTGAGATGTGTTAATAACTAATTATTGTTTTAACGTTTTAATTTCGAAAATATTTATAATTTAGTAATAAAAACTACTTATCCAAAAGCAATTTGATCCATTGAGTATGACCTTATAAAAGATCGATTCGATATATTGGCGTTCACATAAAAATGACATTTTAGAATTTAGTATCCAAGAAAAGAGTATATATATATGACCTATATATGTTCTCATGTCATTTTCATTTTTGAAATTAAATTGTGAAGCTACTATATTCTTGGTTCAAAATAAAAATCTTGGGAAAATATTGGTATATATGACACATTATAATTTTTTTTTTTTTTTAAATTTAGCATAATACTTCAAAGGGACCATAAATGTGTGGCGTGCCCATGCTAAGCATTAGCTTCTAAGCCAGAAAGCGTGCATTGCTATCCATGCTTCAATGTTTATGACTTCAATTATCCTTCATGGTTGCCTTTTTGTTATTGTTTGTTGACACAATCATAACTTTGTTATCTAAAGACCACCTATGCAAAGTTTATTTAATTTATTCCTATGTTTTGTTGATGTGTATAAAATTTACATTGGAAACATAACTAATCATTGAATTATTAGCTTTCATGTTTAGTTAAAAATGACTTTAAAATTAGAGGTGATTAAACGCAGGATTGAACTAGATACGGGCTGCATGGTTGGGTCAACATTCTTTTTTGCTTGACTCGTGAAACAAGTTTATACGACTTGACAAGTCACGTTTAAGATGTCTTTGTCTTATTTTTTTCCTTCTAAAAATAACATAGTATCTATGTGTTTGTTTTGGGGATCGAATTGAATTGTCGGGGTTCGATAAATCATACAACTTCTAATAATTCTTGTTTGAATATAGTTTTAACATGAAATAGACAAACTTAACAAATGAATTAATAAAGGAAAATGATAACAATATAGTACTGTAATATTTATGAATTTGAGAGGGTAATGTGTATAATAATACTCCTTCCATTTATCTGTTTTCTTCTCATTTTATTAAAATGTTTCTCACGTATATTAGAAAAATGAGAAGAAAACAGATAAATTGAGGGAGTATTAAACTAGTTGCCCTATGGAAATTGCTAAGATATTGAGAAGAAAAGAATATGCATTTAGTGCACAACTTTGTCGAAAAGGGCTATAGTAGTTGTGATACTCCTAGTTCACAAAGGTTTCATACGTGGGCTTAAAATTTTTAGGTCCAACCCATATATATATATATATATATATATATATATATATATATATATATATATACTCTTAGAATACACGTTAGAAAAACCGTAAATATAAATATATTTTTGAAACTTTATAAAGGCTCAAAGGTTAACCCGTCTTTAACTGGCTAACACTTAACCACGGTGAACCAAAAGTTCTTGCAAGTTTAACATGTACGTTTGAACTAAGCCCGTATTTATCCACCTCTAGTATTAAAATGTAGCCTTTATTGGCATGATAGATATATAAGGTTTTGTTTATATCTCGTTATGTGGCTTAATCTTACAAAATCTAGTCCGTTTTCAGAGATTCAACCCAAACCGATTAAAGAAGTTACGAGGCTTACTTATATACTCTCGTATTTGCAATAATGTAATTAAAATCCAAAATTTTGAGAAATTAAAATTTAAAACAAATTACACTTAATGACTTATAACCACGGTTGCCGAATTCATAATACGCATAATTCAAATTTGCAATTCGGTCAAAATAGGGAATTGAATACGCAAAGTATTACAAAAAAAAAAAAAAAATCGTGAATTCATAATTACTAATACGCTTCATTTTCTTGATGATAATAACAAAAAATTGAAAGGTTATATGAAAAATAAAACTCTTCATCTTCGTCGGTTTGACATACATGCTATGGTTATATGAAATCATCAAATAATCATATACTATATCACTTTCCTTCATGGCTTTTAAGAAGTCCTGATGTGGTGGTCTACTAATCTAATTACAAGTAAGCTTCATACTTTTCTACAGTTCTACAATTTGCACTATGCTTTAAGTATTCAACTTATAAACAATAGAGTATATTATGCGTACTATTTGAATTATATGCACCGAAAATATAAGTCTATCTAGCCACTTCGATTCACTACTTTTTGTAAATTTATATTGAATTTTTAGATTTTAATACACGAATTGAACTTTGAAAATTTGCTAATTTTTATATATAATATGCGAATTAGTGTGAATTAATACATGAATTAAACTTTTAGAATTCACTAGTTTTTATATATAATTCGCGAATTAATGCGAATTAATTCAAAAACGTATTGCGAATTGATACGCGCATATTAATTCGCAATACGCACCTATGTGAGCGAATTAGATAACCCTGCCTATAACTAATTGGAATTTCACCTTGATATCATTCAACCTCTATATCATTATTACCTTGTAATTGTCACCAAAAATTGATTATTACCTTGCAATAATTTTTTTGTCTTATATATAAATAATATCATGAGGAAAAAACTGCTTTTCAAGAAAAAAATTGTGATTAGGAAAGGTTAGAATTGATGAATAGTTTTTTGTTTTATTAATCCTTAAAGAAACACCATGTCTTTTATGTGGATCAACCTTGCTACACATCTCAAGTTATAATTAAGTTTGCTTCTTTATTGCTTAGCGAAGTCATTGTCAAGGTGTCAACCAAAAATGAGGATAATATATTAATTAATGTCTCCACAAAAACTTAAATATAATGGTCTAGAGTATTTTGAAAGACGTTTTCTCACTAAGTTATTGAAAGAACATTTTACAATTTAAAGAAAAAAATGGTACAAAAAGTTATATTATAGATACCAATGGTTATTGGGTTAGACCTCGAACATGTTGGCCATACTCCCTCCTTCCGTCCATGTCATTTGTTTACCTTTGATTTTGACACAAATTAAATGAATAAGGAAAAGGAGGAGAACACCTATTAGATGACAAGTATGCCAAATTGAGCGTGGAGATCAAATTGTCAATCAAAGTCATTCCTAAAATATAAAGGTAATCAAGTGATTGAGACACTCGTAAATGAAATAGGTAAACATATGACTGGGATAGAAGGATTACATATAAAAAATATGAAGTATTGATGAAAATGGTCACAACATATTGTAAAGGGGGGAAAAGTATATCATGAAAATAGGCACAAAATGAACGAGTCATATTAAGCCATAATTAACGGCCAAAAGAGTCATATTAAGCCACAATTAACGGCAAAACAGTCGCGAAAAACACATAAAGGGTTACGTAAAATGGTCACCCAAAAATTTAGTGAGATATCATCTCTCCCAACCTTTTGTGAAACTATTAGACCCTGTTTTTCTTTGCCTTAAATCAGCTTAGTTCTATTAAGTTTAGTTCAGATTCGTTTGATTCAACTCCATTCAGTTCCGTTGAGTTCAGCTCACCGCTCCATAAATTAACTATAATTTTAGCTTCTTTTAGTTTAGCTCAGCTTTATTCAATTCAGCTCAACTTCATGCAATTCAGTTCAGTCCAGCCTCTAACAGCACAAAAAAAAAAAAGGCTTAGTCGAAAATTTGTGAGATGATTTTTAAACAAGCGTATAATTAAGGGAAGAATTGAGGTAGTTTCTTACAAGAAGCTAGTAACATAGTGTATATTTATCCTAACTTTTAAAAGTGTTTTTGGATGCAAAATCACTTTTTGGTCAAACAAATCATTGTTTAAAAGTTAAAAAAATTCTCAAAAGCTAAAAAATCATCTTTGTACGAAAAATAGAAGTACCAATTTGATGCTTCGAGCTGTTTAAAAAATTAAATTAAAAAATAAAAACTCATTTTCAACAAATTATGTCAAACATGCCCTTAGTTAGATCCGATTTGCAGGAGGTGATATAATGTTTGTGGTGGACTTGTAGTCATGTCACTCTTGTGTATTTGAGGGCTTATTCATTTAAATTGGAAGAGCATGAATTATTGGGCTTTATTTATTGGGCCTGTTTGTAATTCATGATCAAGGCCCAAAAGGAGTGCATAATTAATCTGCGAGGGGCATGATCACCGAGGACAGCGAGCATTGCTTGCTCGTTGTATACTGATCAACATCAGGAGAATAAATTCTGATCAGACAATCCTGACGACAATGTTCGAGGGTGAAGTCGAGCTGATCACTAGTGCAATCCTTCACTTGATCTAACACCGAAAGAAGTGCCCTGAGCTGATCCTGAACAAGCTACCTGAGCTTCGATTGTTAGACAAATTCAGAATGTAGTGCCCTGAGCTGATCCTGAACAAGCTACCTGAGCTTCAATTGTTAGACAGATTCAGAATGCTTATCGAGGAACGCAAGAAATTCTTCTTGTAATGTCCTACATCAAGATTTCCTTTAATGTAGGGTGCCATGGAAGCCTCTTCAGCGACCAAATCATTCTCTATTCTTTTTGACTCCCAAGGGAAGAGTCGTACGCACATAACATCCACCTCATTGTCTAGCTCCTCAAGTTCCTCAACCGCTTTATCCAAGAATTTGAACATGTTAAGAAGTGGGAGAGTTGCTTGAAGGGCTGTTGGGCGATGAAGGAGCAGCCATTATAGTTAAAGGTTTGAAGTTTTGAAGTTTGAAGGGCTAAGGTTGTATGAAAATGTGGTGTGGGTTTCAAATTCGCTTCTTTGGATTTCGAGTCAGACTTAGAATAGATTCTAGAGGATGAAGAGTATGAAATAAAGATCCCTGAGAGGCTGAGACGATGGAACTAGATGAACCCAGACAACTTATACTTCAATTAACTCATAAGGATGTGCTAGATAATTTGGTACAATTCATCACATTTTTCATATGAAAATTCAAAATTTGTGAGATGATTGTTGAACAAACGTATCGAAATGGAATGCATGTAGGTGATTAACTGATTACTTACAAAGAGCACATAAGCAATACCTTTTAGCTTGGTCAGATACTCAGATTGGATAAGATTGTGTTGAAGAATAATGTTTCAAATAAGTTACTAGAATAATTCATTAGTGAAAAGGTGAGTTATTAACATAATGCGTTAGTGTTATAATGTTAAGAATAAGTTTCTTTGTTTATGATAGAAACGTAGAACAT
>JAOWBH010145394.1:0-25655 GCA_028566215.1 Silene coronaria | reverse complement strand
GGAAGCCATAATATTATCTTCATCATACATGATCAACTCCACTTCCTCTCTCTTCTCTCGCTCTTCTCCTTTCCCTATCTATCCTTCTACTTCTTCCTCCTTTCGGTAATTTCCTAATCTTCTTCTTAATTCCGTTATTGTGTTTAATGTTCTTGTAATTCCGGCATTCCGTTATTGTTGTTGTTGTTGTTGTTCCGTTATTGTAGTCGTTTTTGTTCCGTTATTGTAGGCGTTGTTGTAATTCCGTTATTGTGATCGTTGTTGTTGTAATTCCGGTATCACGGTTGTTGTTGTTGTTTTCGTCGTCGTCGTTGTCTTAATTCCGTTATTGTGTTTAATGTTGTTGTTGTTCCGTTATTTTAATTCCGTTATTGTGATCGTTGTTGCTGTAATTCCGGTATCGCGGTTGCTGCTGCTGCTGCTGTTGTTGTTGTAATTCAGTTGTTGTTGTTGTAATTCCGTTGTTTCGATATCCTGATTTAGCAGGTTCTAATTTACATTTTTTTATGAATAGTCAGTGGATTAATTTAGTTACTTTCCGGTTTAGTACTATATTAGTAGTCAGTGGCTTGATTTTTATGAATTTACATATTTTTTGTGTGGTTATCGAACTAACTAACGGCATTTGGAAGTGGATTAAGTTGTGAATAGTTGTGTTCATCACGGTTTTATTGCTATTATTGTTGGTTGTGAATCTTAATTTTGAATTATTGTACGAGATATTACGGTTTTAGTGTAGTACCAAAATGGGTGCACCTATTGTTTCTTACGGGTATACTTCAACCACATTGTACAGTGATAGAGCGGCATTGCATGTTACCGAGTTTTAGGAACACCCTTTCATATACTTTTTGAAGGTTCAATCATTTTAGTAGATAATGTATATGAGAGGGGTAGAGGGAGTCGGTACCACCCAGTGGCACTATCTCATTTTCCACATTATTCTTTTGTGAATCATTGGGTTCAAATGTTCATTTTATATGCATTTGATGTTAGTCATTCATCGGGGTATTGGATTAGGGGTGAGAATGGTAAAGCCCTTATGCTAGAAGAGCTAAAGCCTTTGGTTGTGTTAGGTATCTTTATGGCCGAAACCCTCCCTTCAAAAGAAAAAAGATTGACCAGATCAATAGTAGATATTCAATAATTTCATGAAGTAGTGTTTTAGCGATGTTCTCGTGAGGCCAATAAAGTTACAGTTGACTTTATGGTCAAATGTACAATCTACTACTCAGTCTACTCCCTCCTTCCCTAGGATAAAATAAATTTGTTTTACTCGTGGGATCAATCCTTGTAAACAAATTTTATATGGAAGTTAATATTTGGTAAAAATGTTTATGTTTTTAGTCGATTAGGTTATTGAATGATGAACTTTGCATATATATGAATTTTACCAATGTTCTAAGCACAAAGCATGTGTAGTTATCTGAAGTTTGTTTGTTGAGGACGTCAATAATGTAGCATATTTCTGTCATTGTGTGTAATTTCATGTTTCTTTTGAGAAAAAAAAAAACCTCAGTTCAGCTCATTCTCAACTTTGACGGCTCATTCTCAACTTTGAACAGATGGCAATCAACTAAACTAGGATTAGGCAGTAACGAGCAGTCTCTTACAAAGGTAATTTCTCTTCGGGATATTGGCATGCTTGAGATTGTGTAGACCTTTGTTGTTGCCTGCAAATTCATTCAACTTCTTTGGTTTGGTATAGGTTAGACAAGGGGACTCCTCTACGCATGGTTGTATGAGCGCCTTCGGTCGTGGTGCCAAGGAAAGTGTGCTTGAGGTATCTTTTGTTTTTATTGTTTTGTCTTTGAAAGTAGATAGCGTGTTTGTCTTGAGTTGCTATTTCCCGATATTTTGTAGAAACTGGGGAAAAGCAGCAAATAACTGATCAGTTTATGAGGCAACTACTAAAAGTTATAGTAGCTGCTTGATTCAGTTGATTGTCGTTGATGTAAACTACATTAGGTGTGTTTGAACAATTGGACATTTGGACCCAAGTAGGATTATATTTCATGTTCTTGTTACATTTGAGGACTTTTTGAAACCTGACAGGGAGGAGTTGGAGGACATATCTCACTTCCTTCTCTCTTACTTCCCTTGGCTCTTCAAACAATTCCACACTCTGAGAAAAAAATGCCTACAGAAAATGTTTCTGGGAGTTAGGCCTTGCTAATTAAGATTTGATTGGTGCCTGTGGACATTTTGCTTGTTTTGATTTGGCGTTCAATGAAGTGACTTACTATAGGCTAGCCAGGTGTTACACTTTCGACATATTCGATGCCACTGTCAGGCTAGGCGAAGCTTCAGTCTTTTCCGATAGGGTCCACAATTCATAAATTTATGCGTTTTTAAGTGTTTGACACAGTATTGCTCACTTGATGAGTATCTATAAGAAAACTGGTAGAGGGCTGAGGATGCATTGCCTGAGACTGAACTTTAGCTGAAGGTGGTTGGAGAGGAAATAGATGAGACACCAGATTGCTAAAGTCAGTTTTAACGGGCCTATTGGATTCATGCACCTGCATCTGTTCAGTCAATGTGGTTAGTGCTCTCAACGGTGTGAGAATTTGTAATGGTATCTTGTTTGATTGCTCGACACTTCTGGTGCCTAGTTGGTGGTATCTTGAGCAATTAGATGCATTCTATGTTTGAGCCTGGTGCTTTCTTTTCTCTAGGTTTATGGCCTGATAGCCTTTTGAGCGCTAAAATCTAGTAGGGAACTTATTGAATTTGCCAATATAGTCTGGTGAATTCCTTTGCTTATGTCATGCTCTGAGTTTATTTTAGAGTTCTGCGACTTTCGTTATTTGAGGCAGTTGTATATCTGTCACAGTATTTGCGCAGAATGCCTCTTCATGTTCTTACTTCTTACATTGAGTTTGAAATTTTATGAGAATATGTCATGATCTTTGGCCACTTATCCTTGGCACATTTCACACGAGTTGGATTCACCCTTAAGGCCAAAGATGTTCTTATGCTAGGAAACAAAGTATGAGAAAGGGTTGCATTTGTTTAAGATGGTTTCTGTTGCTTGTTTGTGCTCTGCTTGTAATGACAGGACTCGTGTTTTTAATGATATTTCTTCTATGCAAAAAGTTTAAACTCCACTATTAATATTTGACTACTCTTTAGAAAAAGTTTCTACATGGGCGTTTGTGTAAGGGAGTTTACATCTGTTTTCTACATGGGCATCAGGTCACCAGTCCGGATGGATTTCTCTTATAAGATTTTCACAGCTCATTTTGCCAGAAACAGTGTCATAGACTCATAGATTTTGTGGTCTGTCTGAAGTCTGAACCTTTTGGAGAGATTGGTTAGTCCTCTGTTGTCATAATGTCATGGGATATGTTGTCTGTAGGTGTGCTTTCCAACTTGTTACTCATGTAGATATCTTCCTTGGTCTGTACTTATATGTCGTGAAATTTAATCATGGTTTTTTTTTTTTTCTTTTTCTTTTTTCTGTGGAAGGTAGAAGCTGTGAGCATGTCAGAGGCAAACGAGCCATTCAAACTCCTTCCTGGCCAGGCATTTCCTTTAGGAGTATCAAAAATTGAAAATGGAATTAACTTCGCAATTTTTTCACAGCATGCAACCTCTGTAGCACTTTGCTTACTGCTTTCCGACAAGGGCAGGTGATTATGCATCTTAGTCTTTGTTTTTTTGTTATTATCAACATCATATGCTGTAGGGTGTAAAATTTGATAGAGTTCATATTTTACTTTCAACTTAATATCCCGTGGGACATTGGATTGTTACAGAATTTAGTCACCGAGCATGTTTAATTTTGTTTCAATGATGACGAAACTTGGGTTTTTTTTTTTGGTAGCATGGACAGCATGCCCTTTCTGCTATGTTTAATATTTTGTACAATTGTTTACAACTAGAAAACTCGAGTCCTAAAAGGTAATTTCCTTGTATTACTGACATTGATGACTACTTCATATGATTTTTCTTTCTTGGAGAAATAGTGATGCAAGGAGTGATGAGATGATGGAATTCAAGCTGGATCCTAAATTGAACAGGACAGGAGATGTATGGCATATTTTAGTTGAGGTAACCTTTTATCTAAGTCTCAAGTGTTGTTTGGCCATTCAGCATAGTTGTAAACTTGACAAGTTAAAGTTGCAAGAGCTGTTGCCTGGATCGGAGTTGTGTTTTTAAGTTAATTAGGTGATTGGACTTTTGGAACATGTCTGAACATTCTGTCATTTAGGTTTTGTGTTCCCCTTGGCCTCTCCTTAGATATTCTTATAATGGTGTAGGATCTGCCACTCAGTGGTGTACTCTATGGTTACCGCATGGATGGTCCTCAGGATTGGCAACAAGGGCATCGTTTTGACAGTAGCTTTGTTCTGATTGATCCCTATGCGAAATTCGTTGAAGGTCGCCGCCTGTTTGGAGATCCTAACAATAAGCTAACTAATTTCATGGGAACCTATGACTTTGATGGCCCATCTTTTGATTGGGGAGATGATGTGAATCCTAATATACCAGAGGTAAGCACTGCCTTTATTAATCATTTCTTTTTTCCTGTATGGGGCATTGATTAAAGAAAGTATTCTGTACTAAAGCGCAGACAACAGCGACCGTAGTGTTTGTAATTTAAGACAAATTGAGATTATCACCTTATTTCCAGGAGTGCAAGGCAATCTTGACTGAAATTTGTTTCTTTGATAATTGTATTATATGGGCTTTACCTTTGCCATTGTTTTAAGTAGATTTCATGCTTACACCATGCTTACATTTCCTCTATTTTTGTGCTGCAGAATGATCTAGTCATTTATGAAATGAATGTTCGTGCATATACTATGGATGAATCTAGTGGGCTTGATGCTGATATACGAGGAAGCTATCGGGGTGTTATTGAGAAGGTAATGCTCCATTGAGTTTGGAATAATTTTATCGGATCACCTGACATTCATTACTCATTTAGTCTACCTTGGGAATTACAGTATGCAAACAAGTTGGGACAAACTCACGTACAAAATATTGTAGTGGTGTAAATTGCTTTTGTGGCTGTCCTGTTGCTTAGCTGTTAGATTTTCGGGAATGAGCTGCCATCAGGCGTGTCATCTCCAGTCATTATTTTTCTGAGCGATGTAGAGCTCTGGTTTTCTATGCATTTTCATTATTGTTCCTTTTGAAATTGTGCTTGAAACCAATTCTTGTTTGATGGTTTGTTGTAAGTATATATTCATCCTTCCTCATGGAAAAAAAAAAAAATTTAGTTTATCAGCAGTGCTTTTTACTGAAAACTAATTAGAAGCATGCTTTCACGCTCATATTTTTGACTTCTTTTTGTTGCACTTCCTCCATTTACCTGAATTCATTGCTTTTTGGTCAAGTTTTAGAGGATGAATAATTTGCAAGTGTAGAAGGCGATCGTAACTCGTAGCTCACATGGAATGTTTTTGTGGGTTAATGGTTACCCAAAAAGGAAATGTTGTGACTTGTGAGCTAATTTCAATGTTCCATAAAGGACAATGTAGTGAATCCAAATTAATAGAATCATATTCACTCTATTATTCAGAAGAATTTCATTGACCTTGACTTTATTTGAAGATTCCACATCTTTTGGAGCTTGGTATCAATGCTGTGGAACTGCTTCCAGTCTTTGAGTTTGATGAAATGGAGTTTCAAAGGCGCCCCAACCCTAGAGATCACATGGTATGTTGGAAATATTTTATATTTTATGCAGGAATTTTAGCATGATATTTTTTATTTTACTCTCTTTGATGCTCTTAGTGATTAGTGAATGCTTCTTTGAGTGTTGTGAGTCCTAGTTGCAGTCATGTTAATATGCTCTGTAAAATAGAATGATTTTCAATATTTAAAATGGCTATCCTTCATTTTAGCTGAGAGTGGTTCTCATTTCATTCTAGTTTAATGCATGTTTATGTTGTTTTTGTAGTCATCGACAGTGTTGACCTCAATCTTAATTCGAATTTTTTTTTTTTTTTTTTCTCTTTTCATGGGTTCTCATTCATAAAGATTAATACTTGGGGTTATTCAACTATCAACTTCTTCTCACCAATGAGTCGCTATGCAAGTTCTGGTGGGGGGCCTATTAATGCTGCACTAGAGTTCAAGGAAATGGTTAAAGCCTTGCATAACGCTGGAATTGAGGTATGTTGTGTACTCTCGGTATGCTAGACACTTGCTGCACTTTTTTGACAGTAAATGCTAGTAGAAGATGATTTTATGGGTGTGCCCTACTTTCATTTTCCTTTGACTGTGTAATGCTGATGGTTAGCAACCAACAGTACACCCACTACCTGCAATTTCAATCTAAATTTCAGTTTTAGTGTTTTTAATACTAGGGGCTACCAAAGTCAACTTGAAGTTGATCGTTATCCATTTTTTTTCCAACTGTAGCTAATCAATGTAGGTAACTTCTCTTGAACTGATAGATGGTTGTTTTATGTGGATACATTAAATTTGCAGGTCATCTTAGATGTTGTATATAATCATACCAATGAAGGTGATGATAAATACCCATACACGACTTCGTTCCGTGGCATAGATAATAAGGTGAGAGATTGGACAGCATACATGTCATGCCAATACCTCAAAGCAATTTTCAAACCATGTCTCCAAACGGAGTTTTAAGCTTGCTTTTAATTATGTGCACATGGACATTGTGTGCACTTGATTGTGACAGAATTTGTTATGCGTCTGCAGGTCTATTACATGGTCGACGTGAACAATGGTGGCAGGTTCATGAATTTTTCAGGATGTGGTAACAAGATTACTCTTTTTGCTATCAATTTTCGTGTAATGTTTCATTGAATTCCATGATTATTTTCATCTCCATTTGGTGTCCATTATTGGTGAGCTTATATTTCAAATGCTTATAGCACTCAGATGGTGGACCTTGTGCTTCTTTTTGGTGTACTTTTTACATGGCTCTTTTTCTGCGATTGCACTATAGACCTTTGTCTGCTTTAAAGTAGCAATATTGCAACAAACTAGTGAGTTTAGAATCCTTGCTCTTTTCTTGGGCAATATAGCAGCAAATTTTTGTTCGCTGTGTGCATGCCGATTAGATTACCCTGTCAGAAGACTTCATTTACTGCTGCCTTCATTTTCTTTGAAAAACTATCTTTATAGTTTTTATGATCCATTAGCATTAGTCTAATAGCCTTTACAGGTTAAACATGTAGTGCCCTTGGTCACTTACAACAGTACTTTTGATAAAAGCTGGTTTCCTAGATTTAAGATCCTTCTAACTCATCTGTCAGGTGCTTGTTGCACCATGTTCTTACAAAAGTGCTTCTTGCATCACGTTCTTTAAAAATTGCTTCTTCCTCTCATGGCTGCAGGTAACACCTTAAACTGTAATCATCCAGTGGTCATGGAACTTGTTCTTGACAGTTTAAGATACTGGTATGAAGCTGTAAACTCATACACTCAATGTCATGCTTTTAAAAACACTATACCTATTGGCCTGTGGGAGAGATGAGACTTGAGAGTAGGTTTGTTTGTGTCAGAGGAGCAGATATCTACTGGATTTACCAGTGGGTTGGAGTCTACAATAAAAAAGCTTAAGCAGGTGGAATTTTGGACAATTTTTTTTTAACATGCACGTTCATCACTTCGTTGTCAGTAGTAAAGTGAGTTGTCCTAATTAACTCTTTGTGTATACCTATGTTTCTCTGACTCAGCTGCTAATGTTGGACACAACATGGTGTAAGAGTGTCGGGCACAATTATTTTCAGCCAAAGTTTTTCAAATTTTTGGTCTAAATGAAGTGTTGAAAGCGCCGTGTCATGTTGGACACTTCAAGTGTTCGACACACGAGTAAAGTGAAGTGTCGAACAATCGAAGTAACATAGTTGTATTCTGCCGTTCTGTACGTATAAGACGCGACTTGACCTTTCATAGAAGCAAGTTATAAGCATACACTGTCATTGGCCTGTCCTTTTGTGTGCCAATTATACAAGATGATAATCTGATAAATACGAGGACTTCTGGACACATATTTGTATAACGGTAAGGGAATGGAATGAAGAAAGGGAAAGGAATGGAAAACCCAGATTTCGTCACTTGTTTGGTATGCCATGAAAGGGAATGAGAAAATCAACCCACAAATTGAACTCACCCTTAAACCACCACCCATAATACCCCCCAGCCCCACGACTTGTGCTTCCACCACACTTGCTGCCACACGAGCCCCCTCATTGTCACCGTCGTCCCAGAAGCCCCTCCGTCTCCAGCAAGCCACAATGTGTCACCGCCCTTCATTCCCGAAATACCCTCCCCCACCCCCAAAAAACACCAAATCTAGGTGTTTTTGGCGTTGGGGGAAGGTATTTCGGGAATGAGAGGTGGTGGGTGAGGTAGTAGGGGTTGTGTTCGGTGGGAGTGACGCTTAAGGGGTGGGAGCAGCAAGGGTGGGGTCGCCAGAGGTGGGGCTACTGGCGACGATGATGGCGGTGAGATGGTTGGTGTAGCGGCAGCACAGGTTGTGGTGGTGAGGAGGGGCGGTGATGGTGTATACTGGATATTAGTGTTTAGGTTAGGGTGGTTGGGTGTGTGACTGTTGGGGGGGGGGAATGGGTGTAAAGGGATTGGGGGGTTAAGGAGAGGGTAAAGGGAATGGTTGATTTGCCAAAACAAACACTAACAAAGGGCATGCGAGTCTTTCTTCCCTTTTCCTTTCCTGAACCCCCTTACCAAACAGCCCCTTTGTTGGTTGGTGGTTGGTGTATTGTAGTTATTTGAATTCTTTATGTCACGTCATCATTATGTAACACTATTTGCTTCTTTAAATTGTAGGGTGAATGAATACCACGTAGATGGGTTCCGGTTTGACCTTGCCAGTATTTTTTGTCGTGGAACTGATGGTTCACCGCTGGATGCACCTCCTATTGTGAGGGTAAGCTTTGTAACCGACTCATTCTTGGACAAACATGTGTTTGAACGACTAGGTAATCATGTCTGTGTTGGCTCATTTAAGATGATTATTCTATGACCAGCCTTGAATCCTGTGATTCCTGTCATATACATGAATTGTGTCAATCCATTCAGCAATTCAACTAAATGATCGTGGTTAATAAAGTCCACGGTGTTGAATCATCGTCTGCTTATAACAGTTAAACTCCAAATCAACTTCCATGGTCAAGATATGTTGTCCAAACATGAAATCGACTTTAAGTTTCTTATATTAAGAAGGGAAGATGCAATGCATTTGGCAGCGTTTTTTGAAATCTCAGCAGCATAGGCTGCGGTCTGTTACATTACATCCATTACTCCTTGATACTGATATTTTGTGACTTTTACCGCATCTTCACAACCATTGCTTCATTTTAATGCCGTAGTTCCAACAGTTGGAGCTTTGGGCGCTCCAGTAGCAACTTACTTGGATTGAACAAGTTGTTTCTCTTTTTGCATTGGTTATTCTATTATAGGTTCTAAAGAATCTTTAAACTGTAATGCAGAATCGTGAATAGTGTCGGCCAATCGATGTATACAAGTTTATCAATAGTCTTTAGTTGGTTCAGCATTCATCCTATAACAGTCTGGTATTATGTACTGGAGAGTCTGAGCCTTGGATTCTGCTTGATAACCCTTATGGTCTTACGAAGCAATATTAAATGAACATCTCGAAGAACTTGATGTTTGTGCATGATATTATGTTATTTATCACAGGCCATTGCAAAGGATGCTGTTTTGTCAAAGTGTAAGATAATTGCGGAACCCTGGGATTGCGGAGGCCTTTATCTTGTCGGAAGTTTTCCTAATTGGGACAGGTATGTCTTCTGAGATTTACACATTATACAGAGAATATTGTGACCAATTGAACATGACTCTTTGTATTATTTATTGCGAGGAAGAAATACAACAATAACAACCAGGGCCTTTTTCTGATGGACTGGCAATTACATGCATTGTCATCCAACCCACTAATGGAAATTTATGTTTATAATCTACAAAAAAAAAGTAATAAGCATGTACTAGTAAAAATAACTTCACAAATAATACTAAGAACATAAAATGTACAGAACCTTCTATTTTAAAATACAAAAGTTGGAAAAAGAATAATAAATTAGATAAAATACTGTGGTATGGCATCCACTGCCTGTGTAATCTACCAGAAGCAACCATTATCGTTTATGAAGTTTTCTGAAACTTCTTTAAAAAATTTTTTTGGGAATCGGGATCTAATTCACAATTGTTTGGGAACCTCCTCTGCAGATGGGCAGAATGGAATGGCAAGTATCGTGATGATGTGAGAAGATTTGTAAAGGTATCAAGTTTTGTAATTAGTTTAATCTCAGAAAGTATGTTCTGTTGGAGGGTACTGAACTAAAATCATCTTTAAAAATCCCATATTGGGATTTGTTTTAGACTGAACTTGAGCTTGTTTGACATTTTAGGTAGCAATTTCTGAACGATGTTATGTTACTTATGTACCCAAAAAAAAAAAAAAAAAAAAGAATGATGTTGCAATGAGTTAGATAGTAAGAAGCCGAGTTAGATCTCATTTTTTTCAGCATTTTGTACTATTTTATCGTATTCAAGAGGATTATATGTACAACGTCGAGAACAAATAGTCTCTTTTCTATTTTACTGAGCACGTGTCATTTTACTAGGTATGAGGAGGCTGTGTACAAGGACCTCAGAGTTTTAACTTTAGTTTTTTTGTGTGTAATGCAGGGTGACTGCGGTATGAAAGGAAGTTTTGCAACTCGCATAGCAGGATCTTCAGACCTATACAACGTATGAGTCATTCAGTTTGAAATTTTAAAGGAACATCCCAACAGTATATAAATGTGGCTTTGAGCAACCTTTTCACATACTTATCGTTTATTATTGCCTCAATGCTTATTGTCTATATTTGCTACGCAGTGGGCATCTTCAGCTAGTTGATTTTGATGTTAAATTATATTCGTTATTTGACAGAGAATTGTGGATACAGCTGTGAGTTACCCCTGAAGTATACTGCTGCCTGTGTTATTGCAGGTGAACAAGCGGAAGCCACACCACAGCATCAACTTTGTTATTGCTCATGATGGATTTACTCTTTATGATCTTGTGTCATACAATTTCAAGGTAATTTAGTCGATTTTTTTAATGATACTTGATGGGTTGATTTCTCTCGGTACATTTTAATGAATTGTTTTGTAGCATAATGAGGAAAATGGAGAAAACGGCAATGATGGATGCAATGATAACTTTAGTTGGAACTGTGGATTTGAAGGTAAATACCGCCTTAATTCAATACAGATTTTCGTGCTACTATTACTTGTGAAATTGGTTAGTCGAGAGTTGTTTAAATTAAAGGAAAATATTGCCTTAATGCAATACACAGTATAGCCTTGTTTGAAGGAAAGAAATTTATGCCTCAATGGTGTACTTTATATGATAAACGTATATTTGAATATGCAACTTTCAGGTGTCGTACTACCTCATATGCTCGTAGGGTTCTTTAGTACTGACATTTTTTTTAGCATTGTCAAACTCGGTATTTTCGGTAGACTTGCATTCTTAACATATGTTGTTGGTGTTTGTGTCTAGAAAACTGTCTTCGTAGAAATGCAAGAATGTGTATCCCTGACGTTTTTTTTTTGGGTTTGGAGGGAGGGGATTTTCGATTAGTGATTTGGTTCAGTTTCCAACTTACAGATTCCCCTAAAATGTCGACATCAATACATACCTATAAATCAAAAATCTTAAATAAGCCTGAATATGTTGTTGATATGTTTAATTCAGTAGCTGGTATAGTTCTTCTCTGTTGTGGGATCTTGGGAAGATTGGAAGTGAGCAACACTACAACCAAGAATTATAGAGCTTGTGTAGATGATTTTCTCCCGTAAGCCATGCTGTTGTGAGCTTTTAATTTTTGCTGGCATTTTTCTACCATGCATTAGATGGAATAACAAGCCAAAATTAGTACTCCCTACATTGTACTTCAATCTTCTTAGTTGCCCTTTACACTGAAATCAATTTTTTTTTTGTAAATTAATGAAAAGTAGAGAGAATTGGAAAGTAAAGAGAAAAGAGACAAGATAAATTAGAATTCAAAAGGTGAAGTAAGGAGATTATATTGGGGCAACTCAAAAAGCAAAGTTAGAAAACTATGTTGGAATGGAGGGAGTAAAACCAATGAAATTCAATTAGCTTGAATAAGTGAAGGCGTAAACTAGATAAAAGCTGACAATCTCATTCTGCCATACTCATCTCGAAAGTATATTTAGGTCCTCTGATAAACGTTGAAAATATGGATATGGGTCAATTGACAGCAGTTCTGATTCATTAGTTTAAAAATCTAATTGTGTAGGTTCACCTGGTGTTCTGACTTCTGAGTTATTCTTCTTACAGATTCTTTTTTTCATAAAGCTCTTGTGACTGTGATGAGTCTGATCCATTATATATTCTGACTCAGGAGAAACGACAGATTCACATATTGTCGGTCTACGGTCAAGACAAATGAAAAACTTCCATTTGGCTTTGATGATATCTCAGGTAACTACACTTTATGTTCTTCCAGTTTTTGAGAATAGTAATGCAGTCGGAATTTTTTGTAACCTCGCTGGTAATTTCGATATCTCTTGCAGCCTTAGCAACTGTTCTATGTCTGAACAGAAGTTATAATCAGTTCATCTGTGAATGTCAAATTGAGACATTATAAATGAGATGGAAAACGTTGTACTTTGTGAACACGAGAAGTTTGAAGATGTTGCCTCTTGCCCTCTTTGTTCACGATTTCTTCTAAACTTGCAGCTTTACCAGTGACCTGTAGGCTTTTCCTGCAGAAGTTGTATTTTAAGGCATGTGATTGTTAATGGATCATTTGTTTTTTATAGGGTACACCGATGATGCTAATGGGTGATGAATATGGTCATACTCGGTTTGGAAATAACAACAGTTACGGACATGACACAGCCATTAACCACTTCCAGTGGACCAAGGTATGAAGCTCCCAGTTATTTGCAGCTTTTATATTAATCTTTCACTAGAAAAGTGAAGGTGAAGTATGTTCAACTTAATTACTGACATGTTTCCCTTCAACTATAATGAGAAGTTAGAGGCAAAGAAAGGAGACCATTTCAGGTTTTTTGCTGAAGTTATCAAGTTCCGCAGAAGGCACGACATCTTCAAACGTGAAAATTTTCTTAGCATGGTAAACACATGTAGCTTCCTGTCGTGATTTACAAAGACTTAAGAGTCAATTATTGCCATCTTAGGTCATTGGAAATGTGTTTTTGCTCCCTTGAAAGTATGAAACCATAACTTTCAAATTTAACTTGGGGCAGAAGACAGTATAAAGACCTTTAAAGGGGGGAAATGTGTGTGATTTGACAACAAATGAGAGAGAATATCAAAATATCTTTCTTACATAAAAGATACAGTGGGATGTATATGGCATGCCTTTAATGTTCTTTGCACAGTTTTTTGTTTTTAGGATCATGCCCGTAGAAGGGTAGTCACTTGAGGTGGGGGGGATAATGAGAGTGTGATTCTCTGTGGTCTTTCAGATACGAAGTGCTATTATTCTAAACCAATTTCAACAAAGTTATCCATTAAGATTTTTGGGAATACTGCTTTGGTTATTTCATACTAAAATCTGATCTCCTTTTAAAAATATTTCAGGAGGACGTAACTTGGCATGAGGACAACTGGAGCAATGACGAGAGTAAATTCATTGCTTTCACGTAAGATACAATCCAACTCACCTTTTTTTGATGGATCCTTTATGGCGCTAAAATGAAACTGTCTATTCGACTCTTCTGTGTAGACATGCTGTTGCATGTTTTCTTTAACTCTGTAATCTATGCAGACTACATGATGAAGATGGTGGGAACGTCTATTTGGCTTTTAATGCTCATGATTACTTTGTTGAAGCTGCTATTCCTTCACCACCACAGAACAGGCATTGGTTGCGAGTGGTTAGTCATTCCTTTAGTTTATATCATTCAAAAATTGTTAGATATCTGGCGTTTCATTTTGTTCCTGTCATACTCTCTCCTATCAAGCCGTTTCCATGAGTTTGTTCAAATTTCGAATTTTGATAAACGTATGGAAATGACTTAAAAATGGGAGTAATTTCTTTGATGTATGCAAAAGTCAACATTAACAGTGTCTTAAAGGCCTCTGCCTATGGGAGGGTAAGAGGGGTCGGATGTAGGCAGCTTCATTCACATTTTGAAACACACAAAAAGGGTGTTCCTAATCACATGGAACACATCGGTTGACTATTTCTTCAAAATATAATTAGGGTTCAATAGGCCATCGTCACTTGAGTGCTGATTTTACGTGGAATGGATGAACCATTTGAAACTTATTTATTTCATTGCTCACGCCACCGTGTTTCTTCTAGCTTACACCATAGCAAAAGGTCATAGACCAAAGAAAGGGGTCTTTTTTGGCCTTAAGCTAAAGCTAGTGAGTCCTGGGATCTGAGAGAAAGCCTCAGCTTATTATGACCGTACTCAAACTAACTTTGGTATATTGCTCCTGCAAATCGGTTGAGTTGGGATCAACTTCGTAAAAATAACGGTTGTGTTTGTTTGGTGAATATATCAGGTGGACACAAACCTAGAGTCTCCCAATGATTTTGTATCTGAGGGAGTCGCAGGCATTGGAAGCACGTACAATCTAGCGCCCTTTTCATCAATTTTGCTTCAAGCAAAGTGATGGAAATGGCATCAAATAATGATGCTAATCATCATATTCACGGAGAAGTCTATTCTTAGATTTATCACTTCCTTCCAGCCACAAACCAACTTGTTGAGGCAGAAGTTAATTGAGTTCGGTAAGTACTTCCGGCTTACCGTCTTAGTAAGATAAGACATGCATCTTTTATTTATGAAACTACCTATGGTTAGTTGTAATAATTTGTCACGTTCATAGAATTAGTGCTGTCGTTTACACTGATCTAGAATAAGAGGAGCATAAAATACTCCATGCTCAAGAAGTGAGAAAACCGTAGTAAGACATGGATAGAATTCAGTCCCTTTTTATAAGGGTATATATTCGAATTATGTACTGTAAAGAATTCTATGATGATAGGGCATATTACGGCGAAGCCCTTTTGGAATATCTGTGCATAAGATGGCTAGTATAAACCTTGGGAGTTAACTTGTTGATTTAATGTTTTCCATTTGTTTATGTTGTTGATTGTATGTTTTTATTCCAACATAGCTTAGATTTAACTTAGGGTGTTTTGCTTTTGTTATTTCTATGAAATGTGTTCCTGAATCTTGATCGTATTTACGGTCAACCCGTTTTTTTCAATTTACTAAATGTACTAATTATCGGAAAACGATGTCATGTCAAAACACGGATGTGTGTTTTATGAGTTGACCTAGCTTAAATTGGTATCATGATGAACAAATGTTGTTGGACTCCGAACATCATTGTAGTCATTTTCAGCTGAGCTAGCTTATGAGCTAACACGGTCACGATCAAGTTTCGTCAATTTCAGAAGTTCATCAAGCAGCTGACGATGGTTTTACATTAGCAAGAGGCAAAGTAATCAGGTAATTAAATCACCCGACTCCATTGTGATAATGTTAACAAATAAGACCGTCTTACAGGGGGTTACACGGTCCATATTCTGGTTAAACCCTCGTTTATTACTATCAATAAATGAGCGTCTTTATACATAAAAGGACAGTCTCTCCCTATAAGACGGTATGGTATTATTGTACATGGCTGAAGTATGCATGATTGTATGGTGATGGTGGTGAGATGTCATTGTTGTTTTCTTCGTAAATGTGTGGACTTGTAATCTATGAGAATCTTCTAGGGCGGTGGCAGGTGAAATTACACCTAACTCTATATATGTAGAAAAATGGTAAGAAAAACAAACAAGCAAACAGTAACGGGTGTATCCGTCGTAAGCTTGTAACGGGTTAAGTATCACCCACATGGGTAGATAAAACAAAAATTAAAGTGCCTATAGAGTTACAAATGATTTGTCTTATCTATCAATGTGGGTTTTACTTGACTCATCATATGCTTGTGATAGATATCGGCCGTCACAAATGAGAATTTGTGAACAAGTTATTGGAAGCTTAGAATTTCGGTTTTGGCCTTTGGGATTTGGGACCATTGATTTCTACTATGTCCTTTGCTGCTTTAGCCTGCCTAAAATGCATCAATAATTGACTGTAGATCAGGATGTTACATCTTTGATAAAAGCATTGTCTGTCCACAGTTTGGATCCTCTCCGGTCTCTGTTACTTCCCCTCCCCATTACCTCTTAACGGTCCAGATATTATCTCAAAATAATCCAGCGGTTCTAACTTTAAGCAATGGATGATGATGTGTGGGAGAAATAATATATAAAAATAAAACGTCTTGCTTGTGACGGATAGTGTCCCTCTCACAATAAGACAAGTGGGAGGGCAAGTGGGGGAAATGGAGCACCCAATGGATAGTGCCACTTGCATATTGTGAGGGGGCATTATCCATCTCTACCTTGTGACGGATAGCGTCCGTCACAAGTAAGAATTTGTGTAGTAATACAGGGAGGCCGAGAGTGGTAAGAGTAAAAGTAGTAATACCAAGTAGGGAAAGTAAAGATAGTGACAAAGGGGTAGTTATTTAATGTCTCATAATTTTGGTGATAAACTTAATCTTAATCATAATTTTTAAAAATAACACGAGAAAACATATTATAAATAATAAATATATAATTTAGGAAAATCAACACAATTTTATTTCATAGAAAATAAAAGTTAAAGGACGAATATAGGTAGGCGAGACATGATGGACACAAAAATTAAGGAAGTCCTATGATGATGGATCCATGATTGATCACAAGTCTTCCTAATTTGAGGCCGACTTAAGAGAGGTACGTATGTCACGTATCACGTCGATGTTGGATAAGATCTTCTAAAACGAGTGTATAGTGTATACACTATATTTGATGATGAGAAAACAACGATAAAAAGCACTCATGGAAGAGGCTTGTCTCATCTGTCTTCTAAAAGTGGCTAACATGTCTTCATCCTATTTTTTTTTTTTTTTTTTGGGTAGTGGAAATGAAACGTTAAATTAAAGAGAAACTAAAAATTTATAAGAGTATATTAAGATGGTGGGTTCGGGGATAAAGCTACAATATTAATAGAAGAATTCACAAAAGGAGTCAACAAAGCTTGGTGCACTATTCCAGCAGAAATTAATTTCCATTTCTTGATGAACGGTCGTGAAGCCAGAAGGGGATTAGAGAATCAGCAATCAAGTTGGTTAATCTTACTTCGAATAGGATCTTCAAGAATGGTGAGTCCCTGATTGTTTCCTGCACTCCATGATAATATTAGCCAAAGATCACAAGGGGGTGATAGCGGAGCAAATAAGATTAACGGCAACTTGATAATCCGAGCTAATGACAAAGGTACCCTTGGACTTAACCGCGTACTCATCAATTCCCTGCACAACATGATAATATTACTAATGTTTTGATCGTATCCGTGAAACGGTTTTTTTAAAATGTGTATATTATTAAGGGAACATGTTAAGAATATTTAAATGAAAATGTTTAATTAATAACACCTTTTCAAATTTCAAAACCATATTTATTATCAAACTTTCCACTTAGGTATTCTTATGTTCTTAGGGTACATTTTAGAAAAACCGCTCATAAAATAAATATATATGTTTATATATACTCCGTAACGTTATGAGTACTAAGGGCGGAATATATGTTTATATCTTTATTTATATTGTGTATTCATTGATCATTTGAAAATGAATATATATCATGGGATATTGTACAAAATTTCAATTCCTTGGCTAGGTCAGCTAGCTAAACCATATTTCTACCAAATATTGTGTTTTATTTAATAGGACTATTTAATATACAAGTATAAGAAAATTTGTCGAATACGTTATCTAGGATGGGAAAAATGGTAACACTACTCACAATCTTACATATACACAATACAAAGTACTTTGTTAGTTTATGTTATAGAGATGTTGAATACGGAGTATATCGTTTTACATATAAAACTACTCCGTGATAAATAAGTGAAGTAGCTACTTTAGACAAAACTTTAAGTAATTTATGGTTTTACACTAATACTTGCGTCTTGCCTAATATCACCTTACACTAGTACTTGTGGTTTTACCTTTTTTTTTTTTTTTTTTTTATTTGTTTGTACAAATTGGTGAGATTCTTTTTAAAGGGTGTAGAAAGATTAAAAAAAATGAAAAAAAATGAAGGGAGTATGTTGAGTTAATCAAATTTGTAATATCCCATGCAGGGAGTAGAACAATTTTTTTTTTTTTTTTGAGGGAGGAGTAGAAAAAATTCGTTGTCTCTTAATAACTCCCTTTGTTTCGGTAATTTATTTACCTTTTATTTTTGGCATATATTATAAATAATTGAAATAAAAGGAGTAGATAAACAAGTGACCGAAATCAAAAGTAAAAATGATTAGGACTTGGAGTAATTAGTTTTGGTACCTTTTTATTTGCTTGGAGTTGGAGTAGTAGATGGAAGACTCAAAGTTGGAAAGGCAATTAAAGAGGTTGAAACAAAGTTTTGCACTCTTTTACGTATTGGTGGGTTAGAACTTAGAAACCATACATTTTGGTGCAATCACAATAACTCTTTCGCAATTAATTCCTCTTTTGGAAACTGTTATTCAATTTTGATCAAAACGGTCGTGTGCTTCTTTTAGTAGTATTTTTTTTTTGGTTGTACTGTTCAGAATACCCCGCGAACAACTTGGCCACCTTTTTTGTACCTCAATTAAGCCTTAGACCCTAAATCGTAAGCTTAACTTTTAGTTGAAATGAGATTTTTACGACATAGAGTGATGAAAATCATAATCACAGATCCAGAATTCACATTTTACAGATGATTAGATGAGAACTTTGATACACGAAAGTAACCAAATCAATTAAGTAAATTTAACTAATTAGATATACTCCGTACGATGTGTATGGTTAGAAGAGTTATTGAATTTTGGTTAAAATAAATAGCCTATTATCTGTGCTTATTTAGTACGTATTGTATAAAGTAATAATTTTATACGGTGTATCAAATTTAAGTCTATTATATAAAGCTTTAAATAATTAAAAACTTAGTATGCCTCAATATTATGTAATTGAGCTTTCTACTATAAAAAAAAAAATTATTGTGAGTCACTATAAATGAACGATTTATTAAAAGGTATAAAGTAGAACAAGATTAATTGGTCTTAATTAAAATTTAGGACTTTCACAACCTTCTTTTATTTTACATCTATTTTAATCGAGCATGAGCTATCTTAAATTAAGACGGTCTTAAATACTAAGAAATAACGTAACGGGGTAGAAAGACGACCTCGAAATAAGAAGAAAGGATGTTGACTCACATTGGACGAGGGTGCCTCCATATTTGGCTGCTATCTACTTCTACTTAACATTTACATTGAGACAAGCGTGACATATCATGGCTCTGAAAGTCAGACAATACTTCCGAAGTTGGCATCTTCTAGTTTTCTGACAAAATATTTACTAGCTTTGCAATAATAACGTGCAACCAACCCTTAATAATACACGACCATGGAGGTAAAATTAATTGAATGTCACAACCAAATAAACATGTACGGTCCATGATACATTCCTTTCTACCAGCTTGATATTATTTCAAATTGATTCGTGTTTTCAAATATTTACCTAGTGTCAAAAACAAATTTGTCCTTTTGTGTCAATTTTAAATACATTTTTTTAAATAGTAAGACTTAATATGGGTTGGATTACGTACGTTACTTTCAATCGGTCTAAAACTCTCGAATATTTAAGATGAGCATACAAAAAGTAATTGTTACCTCCGTCTCAGTAATTTGTTATTTATTCGTTTTGGCGCAATACCAAGGAAATGACAAAAAAGAGTAGAAAACAATGATAAAATAAAGAATTTTCTCATATATTCATTCACTTGTCCACTTGTGTAAAACTTAATTAGGGTGTCAATCAATATAAATAATAAATAATAAATAAATAAATATAAATAATAAATATATTTGAGGCTTTTTTCGAGCGACGTGACAGTCTCCAACTTTTTTAAAACACTGGAAATAAAATTTAAATTTAATTATTTAAATTTTTCCTATTAAAATTAGAAAATAATTAACTGTTTACACTTTCCTATTAGAAATAAAAAAATAATTAATTGTCTACAATTTCCTATTAGAATTAGAAAAAATAAAATTTAAATTTTAAAATTCATTATTTACAATATTTCTATTAGATTAGTAAATAATTAATGGTCTACAGTTTCCTATAAGAATTAGAAAGTTATTTTTTTAATATTTGTGCACTTATTATTTCATAATTATTAGTTTTTCCCTATGTGTTTATTTTATTTAAATAAAGTCATTTGACCCTTTTCAGTCCATTTTAATTTGATAAACTTAATTTTATTATTAATAGAGTATAAGTTAACTCGAATGGTTTTGAATTGTTAGTAAAACCGTTTTAATAAATGAGTCACTTTTAATGTTTCAAATGTGAGTCTTTAAAATGCTAACCCGATCCAACCTTTAGTCATGGTGGAGTGTTATTGTTTATTTTTATGCTTTTTAGGTATAATCGCTCGACTTAGCTCAAAACAATTGGGCTAAAAGATTAACAAATTTTTATCAAATTTTCCACTTAATTGACAGGAAGATAACTAAACCACAATGTATTTATCAACTGATAACGGGCTGATATATAGGTTTTGACTCTTGAGTTGGACACCATCAAAATCCAATAATGTTAAAACATGGGATTAAATGAGTTTAGCATAGGTATAATATTAATAAATGAGTTTAACCAATCAAAGGGTCGTCTTTATGCTATGAGACCGTCTTATTCGATAATTTGAGTAAAAACAATACCTGAATCAATGTGATCATCCAATTCCAATTGTCCATTACAATGACCATCAGATAAACTGCCATCTTCCTTCAAACCTTGCTGAAATGATTCATCCACCAATTTTTCATCGTCTTTTATACCATTTGTTGTACCAGAAATTTCACTGATTCATCAATTACCACCATTATATCAATACACAATACAAATACAATGAGCACCACATACTAATAATCCGTACTAGCTCGTTTTTAATGAATTTGATGGTTCTACTGCATGTCAGCTAATTAAACAGAACTGAACTGAATTGAACTAGCTAGACTCGTAGAATTTTATACATAGGCTCTAACCCATTTCTTGGTTTTGAAACGTTACAGGTGTCTTTTGACATCCTTGAAGAATACCTGGAAGAACATTCAGAAGCAATTGATAGGGGTAAAACGAAAAGTGTTGGTTTTAGGGAAAATGCTTTGTTTCAAGACTACCATGGTCTTCCTTCATTCCGAAAGGTATGTACTAGAGTCTTCTAACTTTTAAGAACCATCAAATTCATACCAATAATCTTCCATTTCATTTTACACGGTCTTAAAAAACATACTTAAAACGATATTTTGTTGCATTATACTATAACCGTTTTTCATTAAAAACGAGCTAGTACGGATTATTATTTTGTATTTTTTTTTTTATTAATTATATTTGCATTAAAAGCTCTGAAACTTGAAATTTTCATATCAAATAGTCAAATATAGGGATTAATAATATTTACATAGTGCTAATTTCTGAACGCTAGCTAATTAATGGCGATTTTGAATATTTAATTTAACAGGCAATGGCTAGTTTTATGGAAGAAATAAGAGGGGGAAGAGCAAAATTTGATTTCAATAGAATTGTGCTCACTGCTGGTGCAACTGCTGCTAATGAGCTCTTAACTTTCATCTTGGCTGACCCTGGTGATGCCTTGCTCGTTCCAACTCCGTACTACCCTGGGTAAGAATTACAGAACACTACTTTGTCCTTGTTAATTTTGACACGATACTATAATACGTTTTCTTTAAATAGCCATGTCCGATACTCAGGAGTTAGGATGTGTAAGAGTCAGACACATACAGGCAGTCGAGTCTGAGTAACAAATAACTTTGCCCAAGTACCACTTTTGAGGGTCTAACACATAACATGAAGTTATGGTACATTTGAGAGTGACAAAAAAAAAAAAAGTACCGGAAGATTTTATGACACATAAAAAATTTTCATGTTATGTAGAACGGTTTTACACAATTGTTACTATAAAACCATGTGTTTGCAGAATTAGCCCTAGAAAAATAACTTCTACTACTACTAGTTACCATCTTTGTAGATGGTTTTACAATGCCTCATTATAAAACGGTTTTACAAAGACTTACTTTACATAAAATCCCATACAAAAAGATTTTGTAACCTTTATTATCGTAATTATTTTGGAATACATTCTTATTATTCTCGCTAATAAAAATTTCAGATTCGATCGAGACTTAAGGTGGAGGACTGGTGTGAAGATTGTACCAATCCATTGTGATAGTTCAAATAACTTTCAAATCACACCAGAAGCCCTAGAAGCAGCATACAACAATGCACAAGCAATGAACACTAATGTAAGAGGAGTTTTGATCACAAACCCATCAAATCCTTTAGGCGCAACCATTGATCGTAATATCCTAGAACAAATTCTTGATTTTGTGTCAAGGAAGAACATTCATCTCATCTCGGACGAGATCTACTCAGGCTCGGTATTCTGCCCTGAAGAATTCACAAGCATTGCTGAAATTCTACAGGACAGGAATTACAAAGATGCTGAGAGAGTTCACATTGTTTATAGTCTCTCAAAAGACCTTGGATTACCCGGTTTTCGAGTAGGTACCATTTATTCATACAATGATAATGTTGTCAAAACGGCTAGAAGAATGTCGAGTTTTACCTTGGTTTCTTCTCAAACACAACATCTTTTAGCTGTCATGCTTTCTGACAAGAAATTCACTGCTAATTACATCAAGACTAACCGGGAAAGGTTAAGAAGGCGGTATGAGATGATTATCAATGGGTTAAGGAAAGCTGGGATTGAGTGCTTGAAAGGGAATGGTGGTTTGTTTTGCTGGATGAACTTGAACCCATTTCTCGAAAACCCGACAATTGAAAGTGAGTTAGATCTTTGGAGATCAATTGTTGATGAGGTGAAGTTGAATATATCTCCCGGTTCTTCCTGCCATTGTTCTGATCCTGGATGGTTCAGGGTTTGTTTTGCTAACATGAGTGAAGATACACTAGATATTGCATTGAGAAGGTTACATAATTTCATGATGCAGAGGAATTTTAAGAGAGAATAATTACAAGGACGATGATAGAGCGCCACGAAATTACACAGTATAATTATAATTCCGAGAACATATTATATTATCATCAATTGGACCCGTTAAAAATAGACCATATCGTTACAAATTTGTAGATAGATTTGACATTCTTTCGTAACAAAACTTATTGCACTCATAAAAATTGTTTAGCATAGTAAGTTGGTTGGAGTAGTTTTTTACCTATACGGGTTTATTTTTTATTTTTTTTTCTATTTGAAACAATGATTTTTTTTGGTGTACATCAATACATCATATTGTACCATTGTATCAAAAAGATGGTTCCTCATTTTATCAATAAATTGTGTCTATTTTGATTTTTAAATTGTCCATTGTTAGATAAGTTCTTACTTTGACTTATTTTTACTTCTTTTTTATTGTTACATGTAGCTATTATAGTTTCGCTGTAGCCTCATAATTTTTAAAATTTACATAGGGTCAAATTCGAAGATGAATTGTAAAGGAAAAAAAACATATAGTATTACACATGTTTCATTTTTAGGTTTCTTTGTCCTATTTTCTAAATTTTCTCTCACATAATCTGAACAATCAAAAGGAAACACAATGGAAATAGTCGAGTATAAGAGAGCATTAGATAGTTGCACCACCTTTTATTACATACGAGTATTTAAATGTCATTTGTTGATCAGTTATTATTGTAATACCTTTTTTTTTTTTTGAAAAGGTAATACCCATCTTACTACAAGCCCTTTTTATTAACCCAATGTCCCATTATATATTTTGGGTTTTAAGTTATAAATTGGGTTTTACGAAGTAAGCTTTTAATAAAAATTCAATTTATGAAAAACTATAAAAACATGTACTCCTTTGCATTGGTTGTCTCAAGTATAAATGGATATGGATTTATGTTTTAGGTTTTCATGTGTAATAGATTTATGACAAAAAATAAAATTTCATGCAATTAACATTTCATAATACTCGTATGTGTAAGTGTAACACAATGTTTGAGATATTTTGATTGGAGAATGCAAGAACTCGAGAAGTTTTGACTTGCTCAATTGTAATACTTGGAGAATGATATCGTCGTGTAGAAGTTTTCATCCTTGACTATTCACGCTTTCTAGTACGGAGTAATAATTATATATTATTGAGAGGACATACATTTTAACAAGGAATTGTTCTTCCTTAATAAGACGAGGGCATTTTCATCTGAAACAATAAGATAGAATTTTGAATTCATTTTAATTCAAATTTGACCACTTTTCGAAACAAATTACTATAAACTGTAACACTAACTGAACCATTACGGTTATATATAACGATAAAATTGCCAGACCAAAATAACCGGTGTGAAACAATAATTGCGTTCAACGGGAATTGATCAACCCTCCCAAGCATGCAAAACGCACGACAAGGCCACTTACGCACTCTGCACTCATGCATTCAAAAATGTAATTTGTATGTACAGCCTTATACATGGTCTAAAGGCAATGTCAACGTCTTATGTTGTCTAAAATAAAATAAAAAACCAGCGTATAAGGCAGTTGCATAGTTTACAATAATTTTACAATGATTAAAAAAACATTTGGTAATTCTTGTTTATTACGACTATACTATATACGGAGTATATCTTAAATTCTAACTAAGAGAAGAAAAAAAATCGATTATTTTGTTTATTACTAGATATCAAGATAAAATAATATATGTCTGTGAGTTGCCTGAACACGCGGTTTATTATAAGTTGTTAATATTTTCAATATTAAAATTGATGAAAACTTCTCAAATCGCAAGCATATGTATTGTAGAAGTTGGTACGTTAAACAAGGAGGCCCTAGCACCCTAATTATTGTCAAGAAAATGTCTATGTTGCTCGGATTGTTCAATATTAGCTCGCGTATCCGTGTTGGACACCGGACACTCGGACATGGGTAGGACACTCTGACACTTCATTATTTTGGACCAAAAACTTGAATTTTTTTTATAAAATAGTTGAATCCTACACTTGGACACGTATTCATGTCGAATACTTCTAAATGAGTCCGAGCAATATAGGAAATTTCGATTGATTAAGTTATGTATGTCGTAACTCAAAAAAAAAAGGTTACGATTGTGATACTTAGCTTCCATCCAAATAATCCAAATAATAAAACGGTATACTAGTATAATCTTATCCTTAACCTCTTAAACTCTTTCAAGATTGTGGGCAATGGCGTAATTAACTAAAAAATGATTTTTATTGTTGCAAATATCGTGCCAAACAATTGTTTCTTTTGTTTTATAGAAACAAAAAATTAATTGAACGGTCACATATATCTCGTTAATCTTTGAAAATAGCTTTACACATGTATCAGCTCGTTGAGAATCAATGTACAATTGTTAAACAATGATGAATTGAAGATTGAATTGTTGACCAGACAATCACCTTTGACTCCACCAAATCCTATAATATACTTAAAAGAAGAACTTTTGGAGTGATTTCATTGGCTATTACTTTTGTTCAATAAATTATGTATA
>JAOWBH010145384.1:0-12802 GCA_028566215.1 Silene coronaria | reverse complement strand
ACTCGGCCGAGTTAACTTCACTCGGCCGAGCCACAGGCCAAAGTAATATGCAGTATTACAAAAGCCCATGGGTCAGCCCAACAAAGCCCAATATACTTTTGGACCGGGTTTGGGCCAAGCGTTTGGCCCAAATTTTGGCCCGGCCCGGCCCGGCCTATCCCATGTTTATTAATTAAGATATTTTTTTTTTATAAAGTTTGTTTAAGTAGATTAGCATTATAAATAATCCTTTATAAACTCATGTAAATATATTCATTGAGATTTAAAAGTGATTTATACCAATATAAATCATATCTAATAGACATGACTAAGCATTCTAATATGTCGATGGTTGTCTTTATTATATTTTTGGAGGTTATTCACATGCACTTCATTATACTTTGCACAATTTTTTATACTAAGCGTGTTTTTAAAGTACTAAATGAAGGTATAATGCTACTTATCTCTATCTCGTTCGGTAAGTCGTAAATTTTAGGGCCCGAAAAGCCCAGACCCAAAAGCCCGATTTAGCCCATAAGGGTCGGGCTTGGGCTTGCTAAATAGGCCCTCTCAGTCTCATTTGGCCCAACCCGCACAGGTGGACCATTTTTGTCATCCCACCCCGGCCCAAGCTCGCATTGGCCCGGCCCATGATCGGCTCTATTTAGGATGTAAATATTAAACCCTTATAATGTTTTTTTTTTTACATTATAATTAAGTTAATTACTCTGTTGCAACGCACGGGCTTTCAAACTAGTTTATATAGTAAACAAGTCATCGTGTTGGATTCGTGTTTAAAGAGGTCAACCCAAACCCAACCATATTAAATCTCGTGTCGTGTTGTTTTCGACCTACTTATATAAATGGGTCGTTAAGCCTCTACCCAAACCAGCTAATCTTGTGTCGTGTTCATGTCAAATTTTCGTATCGTGTCATTATTTGTCAGCTCTAGTTTAGATCCTCTTATCATTCAAGCGAACTTGAAAGACCGACTCCCTTCTTATTGCCATCTCTTATTCACTTCTATTTGCATTTTCATTTGTTTAATTGTTAACATCCTTGTATTAATATGGTCTGGTTCTCGATTCACCTTTTAGCCCTAATTTGGTCTTCGGTCCAAAGAATTTGGTCCGGTCCAGGACCAATGAACATCCCTACAGACAACCCATTTTTAAAATTCACATCAATTAGAAGCTTACAAAGGTACGTGTCTTGAACCATAGTTTATAAAAAGTTGGTAGTTATCAAAATCTTCTTAAATTTATATGTTGCCAACCTGGCCCGAACTTTCCCTAAACAAACACAACTCAACTGTCAGTTATTACACAATACAACCTGACTTGGAGATTACGCAGCATGAAGTGAAACCAATCCGAACCTGATAAAACCCAATCTCAATACGATCCAAACCGCTTTAACTAGACCAATAACCAAGTGACTGCATTGTAGCTGAAACTCTCACAATTAGAAGTGCCAAACAATTGTTCACAACATACTACTACTTCGCTCTTTTAACTCCAGCTAGTAACCCACAAAGAAACAAACTGTAAATTCCATGAGGGTTGACATTTTTTTATTTCAATTAGCTGTCACTAAGACGTAAAACCTGGCAAACCGAGTACAAACACCTCATTGATGTCAGGCAAATGAAATGCCGTTGTAATTCACGAGTTTTTGTCTTCCCGTCTCTCCCTAAACTTATTTTTTATCGCCTCCCAAAATGCAGGAATTGCTTCATCATCTGGTATCTCTTTAAACGAAGGCAGGTAGTTCACATCCACTATCACATGGTCACCAGTGCCATCCTGAACCTGAAAATGTTCTCAATCATATATGAAATCAATTTTGAGCAGAAAGGAATGACCATTAAAGATTTACGAGTACTCACAACTACATCAAAGCCAAATATTGTGAGATCGAGCTTTCTTCTTAGCCAACTTGCAGCATCTTTCACAAGCTCAAGATCAATAGCTTTCTCTTCGAATTCATTTTTCTCAGCAGTTGGTAGTGACTTTAAGCTGATAAAAAAAATGATCAGGAAAAAGGCAATATGAAATTTAGTACACTATCATTACCCAGTGGTGGGTTGAAGGATCGGATAAATGCAACCTTGACCCTTTCTAAAAATTGTGGGCGAATTACAGTTATCAAGTGCGACACTAAAATAATAGTAGACAGTTTGGAAAATTATCTTGCTTTATTAGATTATATGCCCAAAAAAAAAAAAAAAAGGTAGTAGGCTCTGCTGCAAATGACATTATAGATCAGAGATATCTTTACACTTTTTTTGGAATCTTTGGATACAATTTTACGAAAGGGAGGGAGGGAGATAGCGGGAAGAAAAAGGAAGGGAGTGGAAATGGAGGATAAAGATGTTTTTCTCTCCAAATCTTTCATATGTTTGGAGTCATTTTGATTAGATTTGAAGAGAAAATGGATCATTCCATTGCCTTCCCTCTCCATTCTCTCTCACCTTATTTTCTAACCAAACAAACAAACTTGTATCCCTCCCTTACACTCCAAATCACTCAAACCAAACAAGCACTTTAAATTAAACAAAAATAAAAAATGCTCTACTGTAATACCTATCAAATACTAGAGGCTTAAGTTGATTTCCTTGAACTAATTTCATCAGAACATCTGAATTAGGCGTAGACTTCTTGACTGCATGGAAGACTCTCTCGCCCAACACGTAGAATTTGAAAAGCGTGGATGAGTGATCCACATACTCCTGCAATTATGTGATACAGACTTCACTTTCTAGATTGGAGTATGATAAACAAAGACGATAAACTTAGGGGCTATTTCTATAGATATATATGCCTAGAGTCGAGGCCACAAGGAAACGACAATCAATAGGTTAAAACAGAGATATTCCTGATACAATTTGCAGCACCATCCCAACACACAGATGCAGGGCCATATTTGAACCTTGGGATTGGCCAGTTGGATTACAACTTCGCTTACAAACCAGTGAACTACACTAACTTTGATGCCCATTATTTTTCTCATGATTATAATATAATCATGAAAACCAGGGACCCAGGGTCAGCTCCGTATGACTATCTTCTCTGAAACAGGTTAGCATTTCACATATATGAAATAACTAAAATAAATAAAAGCCTCGTACATTCAACTGTTTCACCTTTTGTCTTCACTTCTCATACACTCATCCCAAGGGAAAAAAAATTGAGCAAGACAAACAAACAAAGCATGATAAAATCAATGGTCATCGAATTCTAACTTGCCTGAATGATGGCTGGAAGAGGCACCGGGAGATCCTTATAATCTTGTAAACTAAAGACAATGGCCTGTAAATTATTTAAGTTCAAATTAAAAACTTGTAATTTTCGCTGATCAAACACTACTATTACAACAACAATAAAGGATAAGTTGGAAGCTCTATTACATCGTACCATAGAGCATAAAGAACCAGTTACTACATTAGCTCAACCAACACACTTAGCAGGGACAAATTTGGAATCGTAGAGCCAACCATTCTCAAACATACATCCAATGAGTTCAAACAATTGCTCCAGACACTAGGGTTCACTCTCAATTCAGCCTTAAAAGGAAACAAATGATACAAGCACGTACAGTGTATTACATAATAATCACCGCTTCATGTTATTGATGCAATGAGATCAGGTTCACAAATAGCATGATTTTGAGGTTCGGTAGGGCGATCCTTGGGCCAAATGGTACATACTGAAACAGAGTTCATCTGTGGCAGACTTGCAAACCAGATTGCAGCGTTCTCTTAGATTGAACCAACTAGCATTCTACTAACTCAAACTATCAATTGTAAGAACAGCCAAGTATTTTGGATGCTTACCCATATACTCCATATATGTTAACAAGGGGACAGGTGATCAGTATTATCCAAATAAGAGACATGTCTTAAGAGTCAAGTGAGCAGTGAGCAGTGAGCAGTGAGCAGTGAGCGGAAGTGCATATTAACACGGCACTAGCCATTAGGCAAGGAACTCAAGGGTTGGAAATGCCATAAAGTAGAATAGATCAAAAGCAGAGTAAGAGGGTAATAGGGTATCCACTATCCAGAGTAGACGAAGTTACAAATAAAACTATCGCAACGGTGGAAATAGAAGAGCGACAAGCTAAGGATGAGGACAGAGCCAAAGAAGGATAATCACCAAATAAAATATCACCTTTTATATATACTAGTTTTATACCCGTGCATTTAAAATGCACGGGCTTGCTGTCTAAAAATTAGAATAGAAAACATAAATGAACGTATTTACATATAGGTTTATATCATATGTAGCCCGTGCAATGCACAATCTGTTATTACCAAATAAAGTCAAACTTAACGATTGAGTTCTGTATAAAATCCAATATATTACATAAGATATTTTATTTTAAGAAATGAGAAAAATATCAATAAATAAGGTGTTTTCTCACATGTCCACAGTCCACATATCGTAAACTCACAAATATTATCCTACCTCCAGTTGTATTATAACTTATAAGCATTTTACAACCAGTCAACCACTATACATTTATCTGAACTTCTGTGTAAATTTACCGAGTTTTTTTAAAGTTTATTTTTTTTATGTTGAAGTGGGCGAGTTCAAATACTTTACCATATAGCTCATATTTTTTAAAACAAAACTCGAAAACTTTAATATAGAGCTCGGATTCCACACCATACAACCGGTTGTATAGTCTATTAATTGAAACCCACTTTAGCACAATTAAAAATAAATAACAATTAATAATACACCTCGAAACAAAAATAGATAACAATTAACCGAAATGGATGGACACACATACTACTACTCGTGTAATAACATCGCTAGAAGAAACATGGCCCATGAACACAGCTCATATAAGGACTTCATCAATCCAACCCTAACCAATTTATTCGCCTCCGTAGATTAAAAGACCTTTGCCTCTTACTCTCTCAACTCTCAATCTCGCACACTCACACAAGCATTGTCAACTCTTTTCCTCACCATATTATCAATCTCATGTATTCTAACTTGAAAATGTGGCTATTGTATTTGATGTTGAATTATTTAACATTATACCCACATGATTTGCTATCTACTACTGCTACTATATTTTTTAACACTTTTTTTCCTACAAATCCCCCATTTTATGATTATTAATTATTTTTCACCATCTACCTGTTTACTATTTTCTATTTTCTGAAAGAATTATCTTTCTATGTTATGTTACCTATTTTTCAGAATTTGTACTCAAATTTTTCGAATATCATGCGTGGATCTCTAATGAAAGACCACGGTCCAACTTTGTGCCATTTTTTTACATTTTAATGAGTTCAATTTTGTAAGTCTTTAATCTTTAATTTCTGTTAGAGTTTTGATGTGATGATTTTTTTTCTTAATCCATCATAAAAAAAATCCCTTTTTCCAGAGTATTTTTTTTGTTGCAATTTTTGGTGTCTTTTTAATGTTGGAGGCAAGGTTTCCTTTAGCTTTTGAGTATTAAAGTCGTTTTCATGTAGATAAGTTTGGTATGATTTCTTTTTTAAAAATGCTTATTAACTTTATTATAGGAGTATTCAATTTAAAACATGGAAATATTAAGGCCATTTTTTATCTATGATCAAAAATTGAAAAAAGTTGTGGAGTTGTTTTCAGTAAAAGGGTGGTAATTAATTCTATATTGTGAACATGGCGGGTCTCAAAGGAAAATTTTAACTTTACACTTCCTTAAAATCAGGAAACAACAGGATTCCTTTAAATTCTATAGCTTTTATATAAAGGGGATTTGTACAACCATTTCATAGGGCCAATGGGTTTAATGAGAGAGCTCCTATGATTTGTCCAGCAAGGGATCCAAGTTGAAAGCTCAATGCACCGTAAAGAGTCATAAAGCATGCATGTATTGGAGATTGATTGAACAAGGGTAACTTCTTTCTACATACGGACTCAGACCTCGGTTCTTCGATTGGCACAAGGGTTAGAACGATAGATATAGATGTTCTGTTTGGTAATAGCTTAATATTCCGAACAAGGACCATAATTGGAAAGTGCAAGCCAGAAATAAAATGTTGTAAATAGAAGGATATAAGAGTAGATGAATACCATACTATGCGCATTAGAAACGCCACACGCAACTTGAGGTTTTACTATGCTTGGAAGAGAAAGCTTAGCTTCTACAAGCCTTTCTCCTAAATTAAGATCATCAAAACTGGCAACCTGCAAAATTCAGTAGTAAGAAATCACTATTAAGCCAAATTCATGAAAAGAAGACATGGTGTTTAAGACTGACAAATTACTTACTGAGTTCTATTTATGTCTCCTATCACATGCAATTCAGATTGTACTTTATTTGGTTAGAGTTCATGCTCACTTACACGCACACAGATGGAGAGAGACAGGGAGACAAAGAGGGATCAGAGGGCACAATGCAATTACTTTTTGTAACAAAATGAAACCGTATTGTTTGCTCAAATATTTAAAAATGAAAAAAAAATCAAGACCCTACTATACCTAGATATGCATCAACAAAATAGGGTGTTATTAGCTCCAAATCTCACTTGAACTGCTTTCAGACTTTGAGTCTATGCAAAGTATTTTCAACAACAAAATAATTCTGAAGAATGTAATATATCATCAAGTCCAAGCAGAATAGCCATGACTGTAGATGGTAAAGTCATTAAATGGTAGTAGTCATGACTTGGCTACAAATTCGGCTGTAACAAAATTCCTCTTGCAACTCCTTTTACACAGGAAAGAAAATTAAAAGCTACTTACTGTCATAAAAAAAAATGTGAATAAGTGAAGGGGAGAAACAGTGGAAGGGTTTGGCCCTTCGGTGCACTGGGAGAATCGAGAAGCTGAATACAAGCCATGTTTCTCCGAGTAGGAAAAGAATTTGAATAAAAGAGCAAGCATAAATTTGAATGCGTCACCTTCTTACATGATATAATTATACTCATGGAATAGATTAACCAAGCTTGTTTAATGAATTAACTGATTACAAAAATAAAAACATTGTCATCAAACTCAATTGGCTGCACTCAAAAATGATACCTTGAGAAAATGAGCTCCCCGGATGATAGAGTGACCTATTTTAGTAAGGTTTTCCAACCCAAGTAGAACATCTTGGATTCTTAGCCGGTCCATAACAGGATATATGTTGTTGAGTGGGTCAATCACACAGCAATCTGGATGGTCTTCCAGTGTCCTGACATTAACATGGCAGAAACAAAAATGACCCGCCAACTATTTACTGTCATAAATCAAAAGATACCGAAGAGTCCGGATAAGTGATGATTGAGGCGGGATTCGGCATTTTTGAACCACAAAACACTAGGTTTCCATTTTAGTATTTGTAAACGCTGAGCTCATTCATAAAGTTATGTTCAAGGACAAAAGAACATCATACCTTATACGTTAGAGCCTTGGAGGCACTTTGTGGCAACGAAATAAAACAGACCGTTGAAATGCTAATTATTTAAGAAATAAGGAGAAAGAAATCATATAAATATAATTTGTTACCTTCTCAATTTCTCCATCCCATCTGTGTAAGTAATTTTAGGGGCAGGCATAGATGTGTTCAACTCTATAGAGACAATGTCATCTGTTGCTTTGTGGAGGACTACATCCATTTGTTCCACTTGCAAACGCATTGGTAACTCATATGTGAGAGGCAGAAAAATCATTCCTTGCTGAGACGAATACAATGGAAAGGCACCCCTCTGTCAAATGGAACATATACGCTTCACTTAGTATGGTCGGAGAAAGTGATCTGCAGAAAAAAATAATAGTAACAACCCAACATGTAACTGTTTTCCTCTGTAATTACCAACTAACATTAGTGATCTATACTAACACTTCATTCTCCATCTATCTACTATACTAAAATTCATGAGTTACCTCGCTGTACTGAAGCAGCGATAGATATATTTAACCTTCTAGACTTAACAACAGATCAGCAATATGATTGATGACAAACATCAGGAACACAATTGACGACAAATATGAGAAAAATCAAGGAACTTAAGTTTTTTTTAAAGGAACTTTTGTATCTGAAAGTAAACGAGAGTCATTATTTTAAAGGGAACGAAATAAAACAAAACTACATATTTTTCATAATAAGAGGCAACTAGTATAGATAAAAGGATAAAATTAATCAAGTGTTGCATGCGAGTATGCGACATGGTGTCAAATACAATTACTTTGTGGGAAAAGTTGTGTTTTGCCTCAAATGAAGTTTCGTCTATGTCGGATGGTCCAATTGTCAAACATGTGATATGGCTGCCAAAGTGAGTTCGAATTAACATAGCTCTCGCATATGTATGTGTTTGCTTACCTTTGCAAAATCTAGTTGGCGAGAAGGCTTCATATTGTAACCAACTATGATGAACTCTTTTCCGGCTGCCTGTTCATCAAGTCGTCACCAATTATAATATTTCATCATTGCACAAATAACAACTAAATATAAAACAACATTACCCCAGTGCCTCAAAGGCTCTGGCAAATTGCGGTGTAAGGGAGGGTCGGATGTATGCAGTCTTACCCTTGTGTTAGAACACAAAGAGGCTATTTCCGAATGACGTAAGATGAAAATTGCGTCGAGAAATGCATCAAAGGACTGCTACTTCACAAGAAAAAGAAGCGGAACCACTTTAGTGAGCCATTTTAACTTATGCCATCATAACCCAGGACCAAAGAGTAACAAGTCTTTGGCTCCACTGGAAATGTGGAAAAAGGAAATAACTAAATATACGGTGTATAAATTTTCAACAGATTGCATGCTGCATAAATGAATTACAAGAGAGTGATCAACATTAAAAATGAAACACTTCCTTCACCATGCATCAATTACGCTAAAAGCAATCACTTAAATAAGCACCAAGTCGACAAATAAAGACACTCATAGCTATCTGTATAGTAGGCATGAACACAACCAGCTAAATCACAATCATCAATTTAACTAATCAATACCTTTTTGTTTTGACGTACCTCATTGTTTTCCAATTCCGAAGACTTATTCTTATTGGTTTAAATTATAACGGGAAACAATAAATTGACTCACTAAAGTGGTGCACTTCTTTATTATTGTGAAGTTGTAAGTTGATGCAATTTTCGACGCAAAATTCATTTTGCACTTCTGTTTGTCACTTTGTTGTTGTCATCTTTCCTACTGGCTACTCCCAAAGCTCTTAAGCTATAACATTGAGGTGGGGTTGGAACACGTACAACCTTTAGTAAATCCTCTACAAATTCTTAAAGAGCCCTTGGATTTAATCAACAAAACGATAAACAGGATCTTAAGTTCTCAACAGAACGATAAACAGGATCTTAAGTTCTAAAATATACAACCAAACAACTGCGTAGGACCTGACGTGATGTCCTCGTAGAAACAACACACGACTAAATTTTCATTGGCCAAACGTCAATACATGAATAAAAAATATCCCAAATTCATCGTCTCTATCTGAATTCTGAATGTATGCAACTGTTGCAATGTAAAATATTTCTCAGTCGGTATTGTTGACCACCACAGCAATGGGAACAATATAGATAGGATGCAGAGAGTATTCCCACACCTTTTTATTATAGCAGCAGATATCCAAAGGTAACTGTTCCAATTTCTTGATATGCCTGATACTTGGATGCTGGTTTGTGTCTTCAACAAATTCACCATCTGTGGAAATTTTCAAACATTATAAGCACCTGAAGAAAACTTATTGGGTGATAAAGGCTACACAAATAGATGTATTAGGTATGAACATTAATTGGATTAAAAAAAAAAAGTATTCAATGACACTATGACTCCTGAATCCCTAATACTGATATCTATCACACTTCTGCCACACCGAACAATCAGCAATGATTGCTTGGTTAGAACCCACTTTTGCAGCATCTGAAGTGGAAATATACTGCCTATAATAAAGATAAACGTAATAATAACAAGGGTGCAGATAACAAAAGTATTTGGCATTGGTCTCCATAACATAACACGCTACAGGTGAAACAAAACCTTATGTCCAAAATATGTAAAACAAATTTAGAGCTTAAACTTATGCATTCTATTTATGTAATCATGCCTCCAATCTAATACCAATAGTACTCCAAACGAACTATCTTTTGTTCTTCTCTCTTGTCCAATTCTTCATTTTCACATAAAAAAAATTCCTTGCCTCAGGTGAAGTGTCCAGTACAATAGTCACAATTAAAGAATTTACAGTTTAATATAGTATATACATACCAAGTACACATAGAGAAAATCCACAATCAGAAAGCTTAAGACACAAGTCCTTCTTATGATCAGAAACGACATATAAAGTTTGCACTCCAATACCACTCCAAGCTAAAGCAATCTCATCCCTCAAAAGTTCTATTGTAGACTCGCTGGAGTGGAAACAATCAAACCCATATTCTTTCGAAATCATTTCTAGAAGATTGACCTGCATAGCATAGCATCATAAACGTAAGGCAGGCTACTTATTACCAAGACTCGCCAGCGGCTGCTGCTGAGTCATCCCCTTCCGGGGGTCATCCCAAGCTTGCAGCATACTGGGGTTGTAAGCAACTAGTTCAATGTGGGCTTCACTGATTAAGGTGGCTTTCAATACAAGTAAACAAATAGAGCTCCAAAAACTGAAAAGGCAAGAGATTCATGTACTTTTATATTCTGGTATTAATTTAACATTCTAACAGACAGCCCAAATACAGATACATCATACTCCCAATCAAAGCAAGTGTCGACAATGAAAAAAGAGTAATTAATGTTTTGTCGACTTCGACTTTCAAAGCTTCACAAGTATGTTGTTACCACTTGCAGCTCTTTTCTAAGCAATGAACATATTAATGTTACAGCCACTATTACCTTTAAGAAAAACAAGACTCTTTTGCCCATACAAACGGCGTAACATAGCTGTCATTTGTAAGAAGGATAGACAAAAGAATTTTCTCATGATAAATCTCATGAGTTTCTTATAAGGGTACCGATATGTGTCCACACCAATGTAATTATAGAAAACATGGGTTCTTGGGTATCAACCCTGCATACTACTCGTCTACATATTTCTTAACCGAACAAAAACTGCAATCATGATAGCGGTGACCCCTAAACTGTACATACAGTTAAGAAATAAGCCTTGCTACTCGCTATCATTTGATAGATAGCAGTTGGTCTCCCTTAAGACGGGCCATTATGGTCTTTTCCAAAAAGACGTGATTTTGAGACCATTTTACAGCCAAATGTGAGCACTTGGGAAAACAAGTTACCATAAGAGGTACTAGCTCCACCATTGTGGTTACATTTGCTCATAAAATGGTCACAAAATCCCGTCTTTTTGGAAAGACGAAAATGATTCGTCTGAAACAAGAATTTGTGGATGGACTAAGGTATTCCACAATGACCTAATGCTTATTGTTATCATAAAATAGTTGAAAAGACAAACGAACCTCACCACTGGAAAGGTCCTTTCCAAAATGAATTCCCTGCAATGCAAACAAGTAAAAAATGGAGTTAGCATAGACATGCATTAAATAGACATGACAAGCAATATAAGGTGTAGGGATTTGAGGAGTTATACAGACATGCATTAAATAGAGAGAACCTTGCGAAGGTTGGAAAAATGGAGGGCACGAAAGACAAAATGATCAGCAGGAGAAAGAGTGGATCCGCCATTGACATGGAACAGAACTGAAGAATCCAAGATCACTCCTTCAATCACACCCATCCCTCTCTCTCTCTCTCTCTCTCTCTCTCTCTCTCTCTCTCTCTCTCTCTCTCTCTGTTTGATTTTAGAGAGGAAAAAGAATAACTCAGCTAAGCTAAGGTAGCCAGAGGAGATTAAATTAAAAGATAACCAGAGCGGATTAGCGCCGAGCGGATTAAGCTAAACTTCTCCATCCAATTCGCTATTTTACCGGGTTCTGACAACAAAATACACCAAAGAGACCTTGCCAAGGTGGGAAAAATGGAGGCCACGGAAGAGACATGATGAACGAGGCAGGCACGGAAGAGACATAATGGACCAATACACCTCTCAAACCAGTCGGGTCGGATACGGGTTCAAATTATGGGGGTTCATTCGCGGTTCGGTTCGGTTTTGTTAATCGGTTTTCTAAAATACTAAACCTTAAACCGGACCGTTTCAATGATATATTTAATGGTTCAGTTCACCAAACCGCTTTGTCTAAACGGTTAGGTAATCGAATCTAAAAAATGCATGGTTTTTCGGTTCGGTTTATTTTGAACACTCCTATTTCAAATACGGGTTGTGAGTCATGTTAACCTGTTAGGGTTAGGTCATATGGGTTACCAGTCGGGTTATGGTTAGAATACGAGTCAAAAGATATGTTTAATCAGTTTATTTTAATACCTTTTTTTTTTATATATAATTCACACCTTTTCCAAGTATGTTTTTTTATTTTCCTTTTTATTGCAACATTGACATATCGTTCATATAATTTAGTCCTTTTTTTAAAAAATTGTTACTCGGCATGTTAATTAAAAATAAGAAGACTATAACTTTACCCGCCATTTGAATAAAAAATAAGAAGTCCATAATTTTACCCGCCAAATCAATTTGAATATAAGTAGTAGTTTCGTAATCGTGACTAAGTATGATAGTTTTTATAGTTAGTTCATGAATCGTGATGTTCAGAAGTTAATTTTGCATATGTCACACCGTCATAACATTGAACGGAATAAGTGTTGGGGATTGTGTCCTCCAAAGTTAGTGCGAGTAACATTTATAAAACTCAAGGTTCACAAGGGTACACTTTGTGTTATAATCAGTTGATCCACGTATATCGATAACGATTGGCTTGCTAGATAAGTTTGACGTTATTGTCATGCAGATGGCGGT
>JAOWBH010145373.1:0-12806 GCA_028566215.1 Silene coronaria | reverse complement strand
ATATATATATATATATATATATATCTTACTCTAGAGAAAAGGAAACCGTATCAGATACCATATATCAGGTTTCAAATTTCCCGATACGCATCCAATACGGTTTTTTATAAACTGTATTGGATAAAGGAAAATCGTAACGAATATACGAAAATACGTATTATTTAAATCGTATACCGTATCGTATGTGTATATCAAAACCATATCACGTAAATAAAAATTCATACAACATAAATGACAACTAAATGTAATTACAAGAGAATCGTGATCCTCAAAATGATACATAAGTCTAAAAACAAATCTAAGCTACAACAATAAGGTAAACATTGCCATAGCTAACTCACTCGTGGCCGAGCACTGACACCAACTTAAACCTCAATCAAGCACCGGCTTCCCCTGTTCATTCATTAAAAATGAATGCCCCGGTTAGTTAGTTAGTTAGCGGGGAGTAAATTTGAAACCGGGCATACGGGAGTAAATTAAAAATGGATGCCCCAATCATATCACATCATAAATCAACAAAAAATTAAGAAATGAAACATATGGGAGTAAATAACAATAGTTAACCTAACCGTCTTAATATACCACTACAAAGCGACCATTAGCAACATGTGAGACATATGAGTGATAGTAGAAAGAAGAAGTTACATTCATCGTCGTCAATATATTAATTTGTCCTCCAAATGGATGCAACCAAAAATATACAAAAGCACACAACAAGGCAAAAGGAAGTAACATTAACTCTGGGCAAACCTTAAATCCAAAAAAGGTATTCAAACAACACATAGAATAGTTCACATCTGGAACATGACTTGGAACACGGCTAGTGCATTAACCAACGGTCCACTAAACACACTCGGAACATGCCTTACACACAAACCAATGGTCCTACCGATAACATTTGGAACATGGCTTGCGCGCAAACCAAGGGTCCAATAAATCACATTTGGCGCACCGATAAGTTAACATAACAACCAAACTCAATTGGGACACAAGGCTTACGCACAAACCCTAGGATCCGAAAGGAATCGGTAAAGCATCATCATTTGATCACCAAGTTATCAACGCCAAGCATCCATCTCTCAACAACATCGTCATACTCATACTAGCATATGCACATGCACACACATACACGGGATATACGCACTGCGCACCTTAACATGATGTCCAAGTATGTGAGGATGTACAAGACAAGAGAAGAGAGTTGACTTCAACCCAAACAAGCATGACCTAAAACTGTCATCAAGCATGGGAAAGATACATAATCCCAAGTATTCTCATGTAAAACAAGTGCAAATACATGATACACACGCATTAAAACAAAGGCTTAGAAGCATAAACAACAAGAACATAAATCTCACCCTAAAGAACCCGTTTGCAAAAAGAGGCAATTTTAAACAATTATAACTTAACTATAGACACGAGGATGGAGTGATTCAAGATGAAGGTGATACCTTATTCTCTTATGGTTTTAGCAATAGATCACACGCCCTAAAAGGACAAGAAACAAGGGTGATACGACTGTTACACGATAATCTCACACGCCCTAAAAGGACAAAAAAAACAAGGGTGGAATAGGGTGATATGGCCGTTACATGATAATCATCCATAGTTAGAGTTTCACCCGGTTATAGGGGTTTCACACGATCAATTTCACACGGTCCCAAGATCCACGATCTAGTTTCGCCATTAAAAAGGACATTCACACGATCACGTGCACCCTAATCATCTTAGTAAAACTCGTTATTGCATAGTCGCACCACCCTCCGGCACCGCCATTCATCACCCTCATTTTCTATACAATAATGGCCTACCAACTTTAATCGCACCACTATTTGCCACTCTCCGTTTTCCAAACTGCCACACTCCGCCCTCGTTAGTTTACATTGCCTTACTTTACCGACGATGGAAAACGGACTTCATTCACCAATTGTGTGCTTTGGTCATTTTTTTAGTGTATGATTTTGTACTTTGTTGGCTATCCTTCTTTCTCTATTATTTTTGTTTGTAATTTCTTGATGTGTGTATTAAAACATAGAATAGAGAGCAGCAAAATTTGTACATATCGTTTCTATTGTTGTGTTATTTTTTTAATTTCGATGTATAGGTTCAACATAAAGTCATAAAATATGCAATTTGTTGATTGTTTATTATTATTTTTCATCGGTTTTACGCTTTTGCCGTTTTCAGTTAACCGGGGTCATAATCAAAGCAGCCACCACATCCTTCCTCTAGATTGAATATTGCAACTCTACCACCATCCCATAGCATCCCTAACAGGCAGACTGACATTACACCAACCTGAGATCAGGCTCAAACATTTATCAATAAAAAAACAAACGTTCATGCCCCTCACTGTTAACTCCACACAACTCACACACATCATCATTAATAATTGACAGTGTGTGTAATCTGTCCTTTGTGAGTAACCACCTCTTGGCATATAACCATCCTATAAAGTATAAACTCATGCTTAGGGACACCTACATCATTCCACACCCAGTTATACCAATCAACCTTTGACCCGCCTAACTACTGATACCGCAATTCAATACTCTCCATCACCACTAAGCCAACTCCTGCCAGCATACCCCTCAAGTAGTCTTTTTTTCTTCGACCCTACAAATCCTCCTCAAAGCCCGACTTTTACCACTACTTGGCTAGTAATCTCTCCAATCCATCCCTTTTAAATAAATGCAGTGCACCCATTTTACTCATAGATGGTCCTTCTCCATAAGCCACCACACATACTTCCCTACTGCTGCCACATTCTATCTCCTCAAATCAATTATGTCTTTAGGTAAACATACAGTCTCCCATGCAACCAGGGGAGGAGAGTTGGCATGTATCTCCACCTGCCACAAAAAGGTCCTACGTATACTCTATTTCAGCCACAATACAAGAAGGTAAGATGAATATCCCATCCCAGTATGTATGTAAGATTCCCAATAGACTCTTAACAAGTACTAGCCTCCCAGTATAAGATAGTCTTCTTGCCCCCAAGGCTCTAATTTTGTCCACAATTCTTTCAACCAGCACAGTGCAATCCAACACAGATAACTTAGCTGAAATTGGAACCCCTAAATATTTAAAAGGCAACTTGTCTATTTTCGTACCATTAAGATTAGAAAACTCCTGCATCAGATAGGGACAACTCCATATCCCTACACATTTGATTTGCTTTTGTTCATCTTCAAGCCAAAAGCAACAGAAAAGGTACTAAGGCTCTCATTATTATCACTATAGAATCTCAATCTCCTCTTCAAAACAGTAATTCATCACCAAAGCACAAATGAGTTAGATTCATTCTTCTATAGAGAGGATCATGCTTAAAGCCTTCATAATCTTGAACCACATTTAATATTCTGGACAAATATTCCATGCATATTGTAAAAAACAATGGGGATAGTGGATCCCCTTGCCTAAGCCCTCTCTTCCCTTTGAAATAGCTAAACATCTCACTATTTAAAGATCAAGAACACCGAGGGAAGTGACCTTGCGTTTGATATTATTCATTTATTCATAGTGATCTTTGTACACGTCCCCAGTCAGCATGGCCATAGTTACTACCTTTTACTTTTACAGGATTTTCTAATTTTGTTTGGACCTTCTCCATTAAACAAAAATCTCAGGTCTTTGCGCTTTTTCGCAAATATTGCCGTCTCATACACACTCAATTCCAAAAATTAATAAAGACCTTTCAATGCGACAATGGCGGATAATAAGATCATTCACAATTTCACTCTATCTTTGCTAATACAGAACTTCAATTCTGCCTCCGTTGCCCACATGTCTCGTCTCAAAATGTCAAAGTCAATGCCATCTTAAAATGTACTCTAAACAACATGGTATGTACCCTACTCTTACATGCCCATATGCCCTTGTAGATCGTGTTGGCCACATGCCCTCTCGATGACTACTTATATTCACAATAACCTCCCTGGCAAACGAGTTGAGAATGGCACGACACGACACACCAAGAATACAAAGAATGGCATGCCAAGAAATAAAGCTAAAGCGGTGGTATTGCTTAGACACGCCAAGAATGGCATGACAGGACACGCCCCATGGGTCGTGACTGAGTCGTCATTTCCATTTCACCGGCACGGCACCACATGAAGCCTACCTTCGAAGGTGCCTTGCCGTGCCATTTTCTTCTCCTAGCAAGGTGAGGCACGGGCCAGCACAATCCACTTTATCTATAGGAAATGGGAAGAAGCGGGGAGAGAATGGTAGAGGGGAACGAGCAAGGAAGCATGTCTAAAGGAAGAAGAAAGTGGAAACGGCTGAGTAGAGAGAGAGAGACTGGTGTGGGTCAGAAATGGATTTAGCGGGGATTGGTTGCGAGAAACGAGGTCATGAAGAAGGAGACATTAATGTAGAAGGGGTGACTACGAAATATAAGTAAGTAGGCCTGTCGAGTGTTGTGAAACTCTTGAGCCTTGACTACTTGGCAACACAATGCAATAGGCTAGTAGGCAGGCTTCAAATTAACGGGAGGCTCCTTCTATGGTCTTTTGTGTGAAACTAAATTACATAGTATTGAGATGAAGAGGATTCGTGAGAGCTTGACTGGTTATGTAGGCATGGAGGTAGATAATGTTGGACAACCAAGCTATTTAGCGTTTTTTTGGATGTGTGTTTCGGTCACCGTCCGTGCACTATATGGATTTTGATGTCAAGGTAGAGTCTTCAAAATACAGCGTGACGAGGTTCTACGGGTGGCCAATGCAGGATCGAAATCTTTCATGGCAACTTAAGCAAATTATTACTCGCTCTTAGCTCTGTATAGGCGATTACGGGCCGACATCTCTCATTTTTCATTTTAGGGAAGCAGTACAAGAGTGCGGCCAATAAAGGGATGACAACCGACAATTTAAATTGGATATGATGATGCTTACAGAGGCAGGCGGGAGAAATGAGGAGAGTGGATGTCAAGGAGAAAGGGAGAAAGGGAGAAAGTTTAGACTTGAGCGGATATAGGTAAGGGAGGGTAGTTGTGAGCAAACGATAAGGCGTACATAGGAAAGGGAGATAATGACGTGATCGAAATAAGTGTCCGGTGAAGCTGATAAAGTGGGGTGGAAGGGGGTGAGTATTGGAAGGAGGTGAGTATTGGCAGATTTTGAGAGATACTAGGTAAAGAGGAGATTATTGAAAAGGCTTAATGAGAGAGGGCAGTCAAGAACCGTGGTGAGGGAGCAGAAGAAGGTTATTAGTGGCACCGTGGTGAGGGAGCACAAGAAGGTTGTTGGTGATTGGTGACATCGCCCATTTACTTAGGCAAGAAGAAACATTTTGGCAGCAAAGGCCGAAAGCAATGTGGACAAAAACACTACGTTGTTTCATCGAAAAGCTAAACAAAGGAAGCAAAATGATGAAAATGGTTGAAAATTTGAGGACGGGTGAGAATTAAAGGAGTTGTTAGGTAGTTTGACTCGTTTGCCTCGACCACTTTCGGAGTGGTTATTATGGATGGGATTGAAGAACGTAACTCTCACGGATACATATAAGGGGAAAAAAGTGGTCAAAACGCTTAATCAAATGCATCAACCACCCAAAGACGAATATGAATGCTTTATTCATTCAAAGTTACTCGCATATTATGGGACCGTCTTTGATACGTTCGGCTCCGGGTAGATATTCTACATGGCACCTTTTCGAGAGTCTAAACATAACTCGTATAGCTCCAATCCCAAAAAAGAAGGCTCCTGATAAAATGGTGGATTTTCAACCACTTAGCCTTTTGTAATATGTTCTATAAAATCATATCTAAGGTATTGGCTAATAGGTTGAAAAAGTTCCTTGGTGATATATTGTCGAAAAACCAAAGTACATTTACCCTCGGTCGAGTGGACTGGTGTTTCTTGGAGCAGGTGTTAATGAAAAAGAGTTATAACGGGAGATGGGTTCATAGGTTCATGGAGTGCATAAGCCGTGAGGACGGTATCTTATTCAGTTATGATAAATGGTTCTTTGTGATGTTTGTCCCGAGGTGAGGTGATTCTTAGGATCATGAAAAGGAGTATTAATGGAATCCGGTAAGTCCTATGGCTCCCATGATGTCTTATCTTTTGTTTGCCGGAGACATTATCATCTTTCATCTTTGTGAAGGCTAACATAGAGAAGGCAAGACAAGTTCGAGAAAAATACTAAAATACTAAGAAGATACGAAGAAGCGTAGAGTTATCTTGGGAAAGATTACTATTTAGCAAAGGTACGAAAGCAAACCAAAAAGCCAGTTAATACTTGGGTTCACCTAAGGTGATTAGTCAATCGAAGATGGTACTCACTAATATTATCCACGACAAGCTTAGTAAGAAGCTCCAGAGGTGGCGGGGCATGTTGTTTAGTAAAGAGGAAGAAGACGTTGATTAAGACCATACCCTTGTCTAGGTATTCCTATGTTATGAGTGTTTTCAAGATTCCTTCAAATTTTTGTGACAAGTTAAGCTCGATGGTCTCGTCATTAGTGGTCAGAAAGGGAAAGAAGGAAGAATCGTGGGTAGAGAGAAACTCTGTCATCCAAAATGCCGAGGGGGCTAAGATTTCAAGATTTTGTCAAGTTCAACAAGACTCTTCAAGGGAAGCAAGCGTGGAGGTTAATGACGAATGAGGTGCTAAAAGGGAAGTATTTTGGTGATAGTCCCTTTGTTGAGGCGGTACACGAGCATTTGAGAAGTGAAGGAGGTTATCATGTTAAGAGCGAGGAGGTGCATTGGGATGGTTGGAGCTATTCGGAAAGGATCTCAAAGATCAAAACGCGTCGGATTCTTTCTCCCCGTAATAAGAACGATGTGGATGTGGGCACACTTAGGACATGCAACTATTCCCTTTTGAACAAGACCGTATTTGTAGTATCTGAATTTGTGCTTATAAACTGGTGAACGATTGGTGCTGGACCTTGAAAAGGATGGTGAGGACTTGGTTATATTAGATAGGCATATAAGCGGCTCATGTTGTAAAAATGTAAAGTAAAATATGGAAAATCTCTACGCTTCCGAGGATTAAAGTTTTCTTTTAGCAACGGTGTCATGAAGCTCTAGCCACGATAATGTCGCTAAGAGGCTAAACGGAAATGACACGAAATCCCCCTTATGCATGGAGACTTATCTCCATGTTGTTTGGAAATGGAAGGAGGGTATGAGCGAGGGAGTTGGTTAAGGCTAATTTTAGGGAGATGGGGGAGGATGATGGTGTGGCGTTTATGTTGGGCGATATGGTGAAGGCGAAATCAGATCATATTCGAAGGAGAATAGAGGGATGCTCTAGCTTTGGTGTAGAGCTTTGGTGAACCAGAGCGATGCTCTAGCTTTGGTGTAGAGCTTTGGTGAAGCAGAGGGATGAGTTAGGGAGAGAGATGGGAAGGGGGTGAAGGGGCAAGAAGTACAAGGGCATGTTGGAGAGAGCATGGTGGAAATGGGGGCGTGGTAAGGGTGGCACAAGGTTGGACGGGACCAAGGAAGGGAGTATGCAAAATATGTATTATGTTAACGCTGTTGTGACTGATGGTGTTGGCATGGGGTTTTGGGGGGTATATAGAGAAGCGTCAAGGAGGATGGGATGGGGAGTAGCGATGCAGACTAGTGGGACGTGGGAGGTAAAGATGGCTGACTCATCGGTTTGAAAGAGGCTAGAGACACGGGTTGTTCAAGGGTTATGATTGAAGGGGAAGGTGACTGCTTAGATGTGATCAACGACTTGCAACATCGGAAGAAAGAAAGAAGCCACATTTACTTAATTTAAGAGAACATTTATTCGAATTGTAATCTGTTTAACTTTGTAGAGTTTTCTTGTGTTAGTAGACGATTTAATAGGGTAGCTCATATGCTAGCTCATGCTACCCCGTGGAACCACGGTAGGAGATTGTGGGTTGACGATCTTCCCCAAAACATTGTTGATGTTGTTTCTCTTGCTTTGATTTCAATCTATTAAACCCCTTTTGGTTATTTCAAAAGAAAGATGGCCGGGAAAAGATGAGAGATAACAGCGGCACCAAAAAGAAGGGAATAATAAAATGGCGAGGAAAAGAAGATAACACGGGAAAAACCAGCAGGAAAACAAGGGAAAATGGAGGAAGCGGTCTCAGGTCCCCTTATCGCTAACATTAACTATTAGAGTAACTAGGTCATATCCCAAGCATATTGTATGACTCCCTCAACAAAGAAAGAATATCATCAAATAATCTGAACTTAGAATTATGGCTTATAATTGTTCACATGGTAAGATGAAGGTTGTGATTCTGCTGTTGATTAAGCAAAATTGTTGCTAACAAACACTGTTCAATACGGAGTAATTTGCAACCTTCGCCATTTGTAGGCCTCAATAAAGAATACTAATGACAAAACTAACAAAAATGTCAAATATCTTAACTATGCAGTTTTATGTTGGTAAATTCATACCAGTTATGTATAGAAGATTATATCTTAAACTAAAATGATGACGAAGGGTTGAAAATACCTGGTAACTTGTTAAACTTCATTAGCAGGTTTGAATCTTCAATTGTGAAAAGTGAAGCTTTCTATATCAAGTTCAGCCTTTATATGTTATAAATCTTGCCATGCAGTTCAGCCCAGCAACCTTGTAGCATTCAGCAATGCGATCCACAAATTCATCCCACGCCCCCTCCACAGATGCCAAATCAAGCAAATATGCAGCTTCATCTAACGCAATCTACAAAGAGGATGAGCAAAGTTCACCGCTATGTTCACAGGCAGGTATAAACTACTCAACCTAACAAGAGACCAGTGGCAAAATTATAGAACCTGAGCGAGCTCTTTTCCCTTGTGTAGATCCACTTGCTTTCCTTCCTCGCTCAGCTTATTCTTAATGTAGTAAATTTGTTCATCCTTCCATTCCGCTATTTCAGCAACTTCCTAAAACACCAGAGCCCTATTACACCCTTCAAGAATACAAGAATGCATTGTGGAAAGTGGACAAAACCACATACTCTCTCCATCCCATTTATATTTATCCTCATTTAAATTTGATGGTCAACCATTGTTAACTTTGACCAACATATTCTCAAAGTATGCAACTTTTATCAATGATAACAATATAATATTTATTTTTAATTTTAACTGGTCCAGTGTGACGAACTTTACACTTTATATTTACGAATTGTTGGAAATAGTCAAAGTTGACATGGGTTGACCATCAAAGTCAAATGAGAGCAATATTAATGGGATGGAGGTAGTACTTGATATCTGTAGCCCAAAGTCCACCACGGCGATTTCAGTGCACCCCTGGCTGCTTCTCTGGCTTCTAAGTCACGTCCAACCCTTTGGAATTGATTATAGTATGAATAAACTGATATTGGTGTACTTAACAGTAGAGAACATAAAATTAAGGACAAAAATGACGAACCTCCGGAGAATTTCTGCATTGAACGCAGCAGGCCGTCCAAATCCAGGAAAGTGCTGTTTCTTTGTATAGTACTCTCCTGTTATTAGGGCTGAAATCTTGTACAAAAAAAGAGATCAAAGAAAAGTTTACTTGGGAAAACTCTGTTTGATATTGAAGAACCAAGTCGAGTGTGAAGGGCCATACATGATTTCTTTTCTCAAGATATTGATTAATCTTGCGTTCCACAACATCTGGAAACAAACCAACCTGGAGACAGATGCTTTAAGCAAGGAGCTATTTGAGTGTATTGACAAATGATAGATGAAGAACTCTACAATACCTTTCTTAGAAGGTAGGTATCTAAGTTCGGCATCTGTGATTCTTTGAAGTTGCCCTCGCTGTAAAGTTTCTTTCCAGCATTATCAGAAGCACGGAGTAGTTCTTTATTTCCACCCGTAGGGCTACCGAAATCTTCTTCAACCAATAATCTGTGGATATATTGGTCAACCTGGCAAGAGTCACGAAACCAGATGACCAGAAACACCACTTTATGGTTGTACATTTGTATTAAAAAGCAGTTTTACATATACACATCCTACCAAAAAGCCACATAACATCAGAGAAAAATTACGGTGGTCCCCCACTTACGTTCTTTGCCAAGGGTGACACGCCATACTTGTGGACTTCTACAACCGGCATATCCATTCTACAAAAGCACAAATGTACAAAATGATGTGTGAGAAAGAAAGGAGGAACACGGTAAATAGATACTGGAGAAAACATGTTAAACTTTACCCAGGTGGTGCTGTTGGCCACTGTAATAGAGAAATTGTAACACCTGTCAATCAGAAAATTTCGTTTGAGCAAAGCCTCTACTAAACAAGTTTCTGAGAAACTGAATGAAGAGTCATACCTGAAGGGTTTCTTGACAATGGAATTGCAAGGGGGAACATCCCTTGCTTATCTCCGGGTGAAATAATGAAGTCACCTGTATCGAGGCCGTAAATTGAAAAAAACGGTGATGTCATTAAATGAAGCCACTTGAATGAGCAACAAAGAAACTTCAAAAGAACTGGGATCTTTTACAAGCAGCAGATATTGATCAACCTGATATATATGAACCAGCATTATTACAAGTTAACAGAGTTACCCAGTGCATCAAAACAAAACATGATATCCAATCCCTATTTAAGTTCACCTGCTCCACCTTACAAAAGAAGTTATCAAGTGAAAAATTGTGTCACCCAAAATGTAAAAGCAGCATTTATTAGTTTTTTTCAATATTACAGTTGCACCGACTTGCACCATCATGATATAGGAAAGAACTGCATCGACATTTTTAAGATTACACATATAAGCAAATTCTGAAGGCATAGACATAGTGATTAAGATTTAAGATAGTATACATTGACAAAGGTATTCTAAAGTGTAAAGTATAACTTCAATCAAGAATATCTAGATTCTAGTGTCTATAAGTTTTTAAGTATCATTATGAATAAAAAAGAGAAGCTATATAAAAGAAGCAACAGATAACCAAAAGATGGTGTCGCGTTAATTCAAACACAGAACATCAAATGATGTAGATCTGGAGCATAGTAACCTTTTTTACGAAGCATATTCAACAGATTGGGCAAATGCTCGGGACAAGACGTTGGAGCTACATCTTTGACAAATGACATGTGTTCTGCATTCCAGATGATGCAAGAAGAAGAAAAATAAACAGTGCATTAGTCAAGTGCAATCCTCAAATAATGCAGGCGCTGAAAATATGAGAACATAGACAAGGCTGAATTGTAGTAATAAATAAAGATTTCAAACAGAACCAGATAACAAAAGATATACGCCAAGTTTTTACCAGCAGGCAAGTGTTAAATCTACAGAGAGAGAGGCCTAAGCATCATTGGTCAAGCTATAGTCTGACAGCGTCAACCCAAAACTCAAATACATTGACCTTCAGCATAAACTTGGGGATGACGACCAGTCGACCACTACTACATTATTCAAAATGTCATTTCTACTCCACAAAACACGCAGCAAACTACTCATGCAATATGCCTCTGGTCGAAGAGGCATTGAAGTTCTCTACTTGGTTAATTCCTTCCTCAATTAGTAAAATCTAAACTCCTTATCTATGAGGCCTAAGCGACAAAAAAGAGAACCTGTCGGGAGAGTGGGACGACTAACTCGTGATTTTGCCAACAAAAGAACACAGCAAAATGAGTAAAGCAACCCTAAAATGCAGCTCGGCAAAAAAAAATTCATCCTGTAGGCCATATTTAACATTAAATTCACTGAAATAATGCTCCCTCTGTTTCAATACATTTTTTTCGACAAGAAACTGACTTTGACCACGAGATTATCAAAATTTATAAGGCTCATGACTAAGACTTTGACGATCCAATATATAAATTGACTGTTACATTATCCAACATAATTAAAAAAAAAAAAAAAAAACTCCATAACATAATTAATTATAAATTCAGCATATAAATTTTATTAATGTATTACTATGTAATAGTAAAAAATAAGATCAAAGTTTATAACCTTGCTCAAAACTTGAATAGGACCGTTCAAAATTTGGTTAAGCCATACTTAGAGTTCACAAAACACAAGCGCACTGTTTACAAAAACGCGGAACCATAAAATGAAAATTATATCCTCAACGCTCAATAAACACCTCAATAGGTAGCTCGTAACTACAAGCGATGAATGTCCTATGAATTATTGTACTAAAGTAACTAAACTAAAGTAAAAGTGAACCAAACTGATTCTTTAGGTTCACTATTGACAATATAAATTGTCAAGCCTCTCGAACATTGCACTAGTTCAGAAGCATACGAGATCTCTACAATCGATTTAATGACGATAAACAGTAAAATTATTGATATTTATATGTAAATTCGTCGCAGTTAAGCTGAAATCTAACCTAAACTAATATTCACATAAATTTGAACAAACCGCTTCGAATCATAAACAACAAACAAAAGTAATGCCGCATTGCATTGCTTCAAACTAAACACACTCTTCGCCACATTTGCGACTAAAAATCAACAAAATAATAAATGTAATTAACGCATTGCACACTTGCATTGTGCTTTCAGAGCGATTAATACCGATATTAGCTGCAAATTAATAACGTTATACGGAGTATTACATTATTAACATATAAATTAACAAACGCCTAAATTAGAAGCAAAACTAGCAGATAAAGGAGAGAAAAGTACCGGAGAACGAGGTACAAAACCGCCGGAGATTAGTGGTGGCGCCACCGTAAGCGAACCGTTGTCGGCGTAGGATGGTTGCGCCGGCGGTGATACTCATTATTTTGATGGAAAGGCGTTTTCTCTGTTTTATTTTCTGTTGGGAGAGCGGAGTAATTTTTGGAGTTTGGGCGAAAAACAGCGGTAATGAGATTTTTAAGTTCTAGGCTAAAATTCAGTCAGCCCATTTGTATAGGGATTTGC
>JAOWBH010145343.1:0-12810 GCA_028566215.1 Silene coronaria | reverse complement strand
AAAGTCGTAGAATCGTAGAATCGAATCGGGATTCTGACAACAATGACAGATACTTTTATCCCTAACAATCTCTAAATACTGTAAGTATAATAATTTTCCACACACTTTTGTAACTATGACGGAGTAAAACCCGCCCATTTGTTCATGACTTCATGTTAAAAGGTGTGGTCGGTGTTTGTGGTTCGCGGTTTCATGTTGGTGATTCAGAATCACTACTTACATGACCTCTAAGATGATATTTTAAAAACAATGTTTTGTACAAAAACCAATTTAACAACTCGAATACTCGATTAATACAAAACCCAATTCAACAAAATCCAATTAACTAATTTCTTTATATAAGACTTGTATATATTTTTTATTTTATATATTTTTTTTTAATGAATAATAATTTGAATATGAGTAATCGAGTAATATTGTAGTAAGATGAGTAGAGAATTGACTTGTGAGAAAATTGGAATGAATTGAGCGGTATTTATAGAATTAGTGAAAACGGCTGGAAGAACGACATTCTGACGGTAATTTTCGTGCCTCTTCTCGGGCTGAGCCAATAGCCATGCCTCGGATTCACTACTCTCACCCGAAAACTGGAAATTGCTTTGCAAAAATAGAAGGGGGCCAACTATTTGGTTTGACATGAATTACTGAATGTAAAGCTAATGCAATTATACAATTCAGCTTAGAATATGTAATTGTTTCGACTGTGCAGACTATAATATCGCTTTGCGCAAAAAAAAAAAAAAAAAAAAAGAGTAAACATAAAACATTCAAAAACTTTGGAAACAACTTTTTTTCTACAAAAGCTTAATCGTGATTCAGTACACAACAAATAATACTGAATCCTTTTATCATTACTGAGAGAGTGTGATTCCATCAGCCACCCGTTTTGCATTCTGCACATTCATAATTATACAACTCCCACCAGAGCTTATGCTAAAAAGCTAAGTCTAACTCATGTATCTCCAATGGAATTGCAAAGAATGGTGAAGACAATATGGAAACTTCAGAGTTCCGCGATGCACTTGCCAGCGATGAAATCGATAGCCTTGGCAACGGTCTCATCAAGAGCAGCTGTGACTGCAGTCAAATTTTGCAAGAACTCCTCAGCGGTCGGCTTATCACCATCGACGATATCTGTCACTGCCTTGAGGAATATAACAGGGACTTTCAGCAGGTCCGCGACATAGGCAATGGCGGCACCCTGAAATTAACAAAAGAACAGCTCTTGGCCTATAGCTTTGTGTATAAAAGTTACTAGAAACTACGACTTTCTTTTTGGTGCCAACTAGAAACTACGACTTGAACCATAGTAATTCCTCGAAGGTTCAAAACACTAAACTTTCTATGAAGGAACTAGGAAGGTGAGCTACCAAAATGACAATACAATTCTTACAAACGCCATGGGCTTGTTTGGAAGAGAGGTAATTGTTAGTAGAGGCCAAAACAAAGGAAACGGGTGTTGGAGAATTTTCAAAAAGAAGCCCTTCACGGATGGAAAAGGATAGAATAATTCCAACCGACAAGTAACACCGACAATTAATTGTGGATATGAAATGACTTATATGAACAGGGGTGAGTGACAGTCATTGTCACTGTCATGAAAAGGAATACAAGTGACAGTTATGAAAAGGCATTAAGCGACAGTTACCATGACTGTCATGAAAAGGCACATATGTGACAGTTACTGTAACTGTCATGAGACATGACTCTGAGGATAATAACAACCATCTCCCTCCGATAAATATATATTCTGCAGGTATGATTTCCTTTATTTTATGTATTCTATTTACGTAGTTTATATACTTTAGTGTGTATGATCTCTAGCAATGGGATACGGAAGGAGAAAGGGAAAAAGAGGGAGTGATAATTAACACATTAAGGAGGTAATAGTTACCCACCCCTCCGGGTTAATGCCACCATCAGTTCCATACTTCCATTCTATATTAACTTGACCTTTATTACTCTTGTAAGCATTACCCGCTTTCCAAGCGAAACCCAAAATATTAACCATAAATTGACGAAAACATCAAACGCTTTAGTTTTAGCAACAGGTCAAGGTTTCAAAAATAATTTACCTCCATATCCTTTATCGTAGCCTCATTTGCTATGATGGATGCTTCGTCGTGTGGGGACATGTCTAAAGAATCACCAGTGGACAATCTCCCTATCTGAAATAACAAGACTGCGATTATTGATGGCACTTCAATAGACCCAAGCTACAAAATGGACAGCAAGCATGCAACAATAATACAGAAGTAGCTCCCTGAAGATTAACTGATAATCTATGACCAGACTTTAGCTGATGAACCATTAAATATCATACTGCACATACTGCACATACATATGATATGACCTAATCTCAACACCTTGAGAGAATTCGGGTTCATGACTTCACAATTATGTATAGCTATTTTAGTTCTGAACTAGGAGTAGCATTTAATTGATTGCCGATTTTAAGTTAAAACAAGCTTGCAACAGGAACAGTGAATGAAAATACGATAAATTTTCAAACCAGTGCCCCTTTAGCAATACCAATTAGGTACAATAGTCCATTAATTATGGTAAATCATTCATCAACCTCCCAAAATCATCTACCTTTTAGATTTCTGTTTCAAATTCAGTATCTCAAGCGAAAAAACTGAAAAAGGGAGGACAACAAGTTAATACTAAATTAAGTAGTTAACATCTTAGAACCATCAGCATGAATGTACTCCTAACGATCATTACCTTCAAATTTAGTTCCTGTGTGATGTTGCTTGTGGTGCATGCCGGTCGTAATCCAACCCCATATAAATCAAAAACCTGCAACAAACGGACCACACAATTTTTTCTTAAAAAAACACACATAATCAGAAACATGAAACAAACAGACTAAATCATCTGTACGGAATTAATAACTTTACCAACCAAAAAACACGATATATGAACAGGTTAGTTTTAGTTTAAGAAGATATCCAACTGGTGTATCATTACCAAGTCATGTCAAGAGTAAAACCGATCAAGAAAATTCATGGATGATCGCCACATAATCAGAGACAGTTAAGAATCATCGACGTGCTGAAATTTTAAAAATGGCCAAGTATTCTCGTCTCGTTTGCAAAATCACATTCATGAAAGCCTTTTACTCATAATTACTGCTTAAACTCTCTAAAGCATACAATTCAGAGGCATAACTAGCCTCTACGAGAACATAATTTAGTTTTCCATGTTTCAAGAAAGCGCCCACAGGAACTGAGAACACCAAAATTGATTATCGAATAATTCAACACAGCACTGAACTTCAGAAGCAGCAGTCAATGAATGAAAAACGAAAACTGATACATGAGCAAGAATTTCTAGGCAATGGTAACAAACAACAAATAAATGTCATAAATAATTATGTCCTAGCATGAACAAATGCAGCTGCATATCAAAAACCAAGCAACAAGAGCCAAAATACATGTCATCCTAAGAAAAGCCCCACTGTAGTGCAAGAGGATGCCACCAACTGAAAGAGTGACCATAATTTAAGAGTGAGAAAGTGAGATACTTACAGGTATTGGTATTCTCCTGTCATGGAATGCAACCTCAGATGCCAGGAAGACATCCCCGATAGCTGCCCCTTTTGCCTGAAAGGAGTTAAGGGTCAGATATCAGTTAATTTCCGTCTCTTTTGAATCCCTTCTACTAAAACTAGTGTTAAACTCATGCATTTTAAATGCACGTTTTTTTTTTTTTTTTTTTTTTTTTTTTTTTTTTTTTTTTTTTTTTTTCTGATCTATTCTAAATATGTTTGATTAATTATTTGGCATGAATACGGAGTATAATATAACAATATTAGGAGCAAAAATACTAGTTGCCCTTGGATATGCATGCCTAAGGGACTTTAATTGTATCAGGGACATAGATGAGAGGATCAGCAACACTCCTCCTAATCTGGCAGCTCTTGATGCTTTTAATGATGCAGTATATATAGCTGGGTTAGAAGATATGCCTACCCATGGTTGCTCCTTCACCTGGACTAATAAGCAGGAAGAGGGGGAAAGGAAATGGATGAGGTTAGATAGAGTTCTATGCAATAATGTCTGGCAGCAAGTATACCCTACTGCTTATGCAGCTGATGCTCTTACTCCTGGGGTGTCAGACCACTCCCCTTTAGTGGTTCATGTACAGGAGGATGGTATGCAAAGGCCAAAGCAATTCAGATACCTAAACTGCTGGGGACAGGATGCTAATTTCTCTACCTGTGTTCAGAGTGTGAGGCAGGAAAATTTTAGGGGTTGTTCAATGTACAGGCTTGTAAGTCATCTGAAAATGGTTAAGGGTCAGTTGAAGCTTTTACACAAGAGCTCATTTTCTAGTTTGACTGAACGAGTTAAACAGGCTTCTGGTGAGCTTCACCTCTGTCAAGAGAGAATTCAGCTTGATCCCCTGAATTCCACTTTGCTGGAGGAGAAAAAGGAGCTATGCTTGAATTATTGTCGACTTAAAAAAGCTGAATTATGTTGTGTGTACCAGAGGGCCAAAGTTCATGAGATAAAAATGATGGATGCAAGCACTTCTTTTTTCTTTGCTAAGATGGCAACAAGAAGAAGTAATTGTCATATTGGGAAAGTCCGAAATACTGAGGGAGTTGACTGTACCTCCTTTGAAGAAATTTCAGAGGCTTTCCTTAAGTACTACAAGTCTCTTTTGGGCACCACTACTGAGGTGAAGGACTTTGATACTCACATCATCACTGAAGGAGCATGTCTAACTCCTGAGCAAAGTTGTCCTCTCCTTGCAGAAGTACATGATGCACTCTTTGCCATTGACATCAATAAAAGTCCTGGGCCAGATGGCTTCTCATCAGGGTTTTTTCAGCAGGCTTGGAGTATTATAAAACTGGAATTTGTGAAAGCTACAAAAGACTTCTTCAAAACTGGAAAATTACTTAAGGAGGTAAATTCCTCACTATCATGCTAAAAAAGGTGATGCATGTTATAGTTGGCCCTGAGCAAGCAGCATTTGTCCAAGATAGGTCAATAGTAGATAACATTATGCTTGCCCATGAGCTCATATCTGGTTATGGGAGAAAGGCAGTCTCGCCTAGATGTGTCATGAAGGTGGACATAAAAGCATTTGAATCAGTAAATTGGGATTTTCTTAGGACTATTCTCCCCTTATTTGGTATTCCTGATCAATTTTGCTAGTGGATCATTACCTGCAACACAACTAGATTCTCTCTTAATATCAATGGCACTTCAGCTGGGTATTTTGAAGGTAGAAAAGGTCTCAGGCAAGGGGACCCTCTCTCCCCCCTCCTGTTTATCCTATGTATGGAAGTACTCTCCAGAATACTGAGGAAGTTGCCTGATCATCCTCTATTTAGCTATCACCCTAAGAGCTGCAGAGTGGGTCTCACCCACCTGGTTTTTGCTGATAACCTTTAGTCTTTACCAGAGGTGATTATCCCTCTGTTAAGTTTTTGCTGATAACCTTTAGTCTTTACCAGAGGTGATTATCCCTCTGTTAAGGCTGTTGAGGGGTGCTTACATCTATTTGCTGAATTCTCTGGACTTTCTCCTAATCCTGCCAAGACAAACATCTACTTTGGGGGTGTTAAACCTGATGTAAAGGCTCTAATTCTTCAAGATACGAACTATGCAGAGGGCTCATTTCCTTTTAAATACCAAGGGGTGCCCCTTCACTCCTCTAGGCTAACAAAGGACATGTACTACTCTCTGTTTGATAAAATAAAGGACACAATAAATCATTGGGCTAATCATAATCTCACTTATGCGGGTAAAGTGCAGCTAATCAACTCAGTCATATTTGGTATAGAAACCTTTTGGTGTGCTAGTTTTTTACTACCTAAGGGGGTCATACAAGAGATTGACAAGTTTTGCAGGCAGTTCCTTTGGAACACTCACAACAACAGAATGGTTTTCTTTGGTAGGCAAAAAGTATGCAGGAGAAAAGTTCAAAGGGGCTTAGACATAAGAGAAGTTAGCTGAAACAAGACCTTACTTCTTAAGATGTTCTGGAAAATAACACTTGACAACCACTCAATGTGGACCTTTGGTGCAGCAGATACCAGTTTAACAGAGCAGATTGCTAGTCTGCTGTACCTTACAGTGCCTCCTCTTGTGTTTGGAGGGCTATCATGACTGTTAGGGATGAGTTTGTGGGTGTGTGTGGTTCTGTTGCAGCTGCTCAAAATAGGATGAATGACTGGATAGCTAATGGAAGGTGGTTGCTGCATATGCATACAATGTTCCATGGGTTTCACCCCCCACTGACTTGGGCCAAACCTCTGACTGACATTGCTATTATGCCTAGACATGCTGTCCTGGTCAGGGTGGCTATGCAAAATGGCCTTGCGACTGTCGACAATCTCTGTAAAAGGGGAATGGTACTCGTGAGCAGGTGCTGCCTCTGTAAAGCTGCTATGGAGGATGTGCAACACCTGTTTTTCAGATGCTCTTACTTTTTTGTTGTTATGCAGGAGCTTTTGCTACGACAGGGCATTACAGAAGACCTGTTTGCCTCAAGCAGGAGCTTCTTTGCTTGGCTAAATATGGAGGTAAAGGATGGAGAAAGACATGGGCAAGGTGCTGTCTTGCTGCTTGTGTCTACTTTCTGTGGCAGGAACGAAACTCCCGCCTGTTCAAGGACATTGCTTGCACAGTGGCTCAATTAGTTTCCCAACTTAAATACTATATAGCCATTAGATTGTATGTGATACGATTCCTGATGAGGACGTCATTATTTAAATCAGTGCACAGTCTGGAATCGAACACGGGTTGTTGGAGTTCAAGCTAGGATGGACTCTTACAGAATAGAAACGTGCTACACATCAAAGGCCCACTTAACTGAAGTGATTGAAGTCGGGTCCGATTTTTAGGAGTAATTCAAGTCAAAATAAAACTGATCAGATTTGATTTAGTTAGATAAAAATAATTTAGGGATTTAAGTTAGAATTTATAATTGTTTTCTATTTAGGTTAGGAGTCTAGTTTGTTAGGGAGCCAATTATTATTTAAGGGAGGTGTTTGTGTGTTTAATAAGCAGTTGAACGTTAATAAGAATTCCAGGAAAAAATGATCAAAGGTTTTGATCAAACCTTCGATTTGAGATTGCACTTCAAATCTCCGTTTAGCAATCGAACAAGGTAGTTCGTTTGTTAGGCACCATTAGTTTGCATTCAAGGTAGAATAATGAACTAAATATCCTTTCTGTTTCTCGTTAATTTCAGTTTGCTAGTCATGCTTATGACGTGACATCTAAAATTCGTTAAAGTTTGTTAAAAGCTTCCGCATTCGTATCGTATGGCTGTATGCTAATGTTAATGAGGCTATTCTAGATGAGGTCGCTGCTCAAATAGTTTAAGTGTCGACGTAATACTAGTGGTACTCTTTGTAAGAATTACGTCTTATTTCTAATGAGAATGCTAAATTCTCCAAAAAAAAAAAATTATTAGGAGCAAAAAAATTTATATTAAAAGATAGTGAAATTTCATATTTTACAGCGTAATACCATATCGTCTCAATAAATTATATTCCGTGTAATTTTTTGGAGCAACAGTTCAATATGAAATATTATTTCATATTTTTCATTGTCTGGCTCATGGCCCATCGCTCGCCTCGGCTAGACAATGAAAAATGCGAAAGTTCTGGTTTCAAATTACTTTTTCACATACGAACTTTACTCTTTCACATACACTTTTTCATTAACTTTCCATAGCATACCCTTTTTCATAAACTTAATCAAATTCACACTTATACATCCCTTTTTCCCTAAAATGGAGTCTAAATGTTCTAAAAATGTAATCCGTTAGATTCTCAATTACTGACGTAAGTTTGTTGTTTAGCAATTATTAATATGTTATATTAGAATTAGTAGGGTTTCAAAGATGTTAAACAAGGGGATGGTATGTCACAAGTCCAAGTCATGCGATCGACGCTAACTAATTGCAATTTCGCAAGGATTTTACGACATTTCTTAAGTGTCCTTCACAAGAAATGGTTTTAGGACACATGGTATTGTCATTTATGGGCAGGAGATCCATCGATCACATCTTTGAAGAGGATTATTATCCTATGGAGTTCATTGCTCAATCAATGGGTGGTGCGTTTGGTTGGTGTGACTGGGGACGGCTGGGTATATGTTTGGTAGTGGGTGATCAGATGGTCGGCTGGTTGCCTGGAGCAAGGGGTGGTGAACGGAGTTGAGGAAAGCGAGGAAAAAATCAATTGGGGAAAGTAATTAAAAAATTGAGGGTAAAGTTGTTAAAGGCGTATGTGAAAAAGTAAAATCCGTATGTGAAAAAGCACGACCCATTTATTAAAGTGGTAAGATCAAAGTGGAGAGGAGGAAGTATATTATCAATCTTGTCAATGCTTTAGCAACTACAATATTTATTTTTCAAAAAGTAACTATTATAAAGCACAAAATCTTATTTAAGACGGTTATATCCATCTAAAGCTTAACAGAGGTCAAGTAGTTTAAATAAGACAAAAGCAAAGTGCACCGGAAAAAACAATAGTTTTGTTTAATATAATACATATGCAAGGGTGGGGAGATGCTTAACCTGTTTTAATATTGAGATTGATATATCCGTTTTAAGGTAGACTAACTGAAAATATGATAGAAATGAAGTTGGGTCGTATTATTTAACAATTGGGAGTCTGCCATCGGCATACCAAAAACTGCAAACACAACCCATTGCCAAACCTAAATTCCACTGTATAATTATACACACATCACCAGTCTCAAATTCTACAGCTGATAGCCTGATACCCAAGTCCATATACAACTCATCATTCTCCTTCACATACACCAGCTTCCTAGTTCCTACTCCTTTCACACTGCTCCTCTCATCCAATCTACTAAAATCTTTCAGTGCCTTAATTCTATAAATGCAGGAAGAAATCATTTCTTCAGTGTTTGATATTTTTTCATCCTGAAATCAATGTTTCATAGTTGTTTTTTGTAAGTTATACTCCGTAGTTTATTCATATATTTTTGCCTTTTTTTTAGCGTTTTTCGTCCTCTCTAAATTCAAAATTGCCTTTTTTAATTTTTCTTTTACTAATGTAAAAAATAAATGTAAAAATAAATAAATGTTCTTTTACTTTATTAATAGGTCGATTTATAATTTTTTTTTTTCAATTGAAGTGATACACCGCACACTAGTAGTTAAATTTGATTATCCCAAGTTTATTTTGTATATTAAATCTTTATAAATAAGTCATAATTAAGTCACTTAAATTGATATATTATTTTTAAATATAGTATTTTTAATATTAGTAGATATTATATTTCTTGTCTTTGCTTTTATATATAGGAGATGTCAGTGAGGCAGTAAAATAAGACAGGATTTGTAATAGGCTAAAAGGAGACACCAATACGGAGGAAGACAGTGAACCTTCAACTATAACCCAAGAAAAGATGATAATTAGTCAAAACACCAAATTCTATATCTTGTAAAAATTCTTCACATCAACAGATATTGCAGAACCATCATTAGAAGCAGCCAATCAAATACCAGTAGAGAAGGAAATAATGAATTCATGAAAAAACTGACAAGGTAGGATAAAAACTGACAGACGACGCACAAGATAGAGAAATAAGTATGATTGTCAATGTACCTTAAAGCCACCAGCAGTGCCTGCATTTATGATGAGATCTGGCTGCAATGCCAGAACAGATGCATAAGTCACGAGGGATGCAGAGATCGTGCCAACACTATCAACTCCTGGAAAATTATCATTTCACAAGACAAAAGTTAGGCCTTCTTAGTACCCAAAAAACAAGATGCGTAGGTGTCAAATCATAAAATGTAAACAGTAAATTATTTTGGTCCTGCAATTCTAATTTTCTAGACAACTTGCTTTTTCTTTTAGGGGCCTTTTGTTTCAAACTTCTGTTTAGTTGATGCTCAGGTACTCCAATATTTTTGTAGCACAGAAGTGAAGTGCAAAACTTAAGTCAGACAAAAGAATAATCTTAAACTTGGATATGAACCTTGTTATTGCCGACTACAAAATCATACATCAAACACGTGTGTGTATTATTGACATATTAGGCTCTAAGAAGAGTTATTTGAATTCAAATTAAAAAATATCAGCAAACTTGCACTAGAGAAGTTGTGTGATGCAACTGCACACTGCAATCGTCAAAGTATAACACAGAGGACTTGCTTGGATTGAAGAAGGTAGTAAGAGGTTAAAATAGAGACCACCAAAGGGAAAATGACGGGAAGGGGCGGCAGAGGTAGCAGGATCGAAGAACAAAAGTGTGTGTGTGTGTGTGTGTGTGTGTGTGTGTGTGTGTGTGTGTTACTACTCCCATTTTCGGGAAAAGCATTGCCTCCCCTCTCTATTGGGTATATATCACTCTATTCACCTCATTCCATCTTGTCTCCGTCAACGCTACTATCTCCTTTATGGATGTAAGACATGTAACCCTTTAATTTTTCCTCCATTACGTTTCAGTCCGGGTGTATCCCTTTGTTTTTTCCTCCATTACTTCTAATCTAAGAAACCTTGAAAAAGTACTTTCAAAAAAAAAAAAAAAAAACCTTAAGAAAGTAAAGCCAAGCCCCTTCACCCCCAACCTAAGTTTTGAGTTGAGCTACAACTCTTGGTTCCCTAAGAGCCTCTGTTGCATACTAAAGCTATAAAAAGGTCAAGGCACAACATGAAATATATAGAATGACAATAAAAATCTCACAATACTCCTTACCCAATACTGGATCTTTGCCAGGTTGCACGATGTTTAGGTGCAAATTCTTGTACACCCCATGATATCTCACCCAGGGAACACCTTTTGGATACCTACAAATTCCCAAATTTTCAGTCAATACTACTTTTACTTCATAAATCTAGCTGAAGAACATATTTCCAGCAATCCAGCAGATGCACCGATTGGAGATCATTTAAGAATAGAGAGACTGGCAGTTGAGGAAAGGTAGATACTATATGTGCTTCGTGCTACTTAATGACTTCAAGCATTCACTACAATAGTACAATGACATCCAAACTAATCCTTAACTTTCAGGAAACTGAAAAGGCTCAATACGGATCAATTATAAGTATTGAATCCTAAATTATCACTGGTCACTACTCACTAGTAACTAGTAACGTAGTAAGTCCTCCCTCCATCCTAGTCATCTGTTTACTCTTTACTCCCTACGTATGAATCATTTGTTTACCTTGATTAAAATACCCCTCACAAAGTATATAAAAGGTAAACAAATGACTGGGATGAAGGGAGTAAATTCTTTGCGAGGAGTATTTTTTTCGAAGTTAAAAAAATAAGTGAGGACACAAGGAGTAACTAACATACTGATATGAATCTCCTAAGAATACAGACGGCGTTAACCAAGCGAACTTTATCTGTATTTCCACCAATTCCAGCTCTCTCGAATACACACATCCAAATCTCAGAAGAAAATATAAAAGAATACGCAACTCTGTAACATTTGCATCGCTTTTAAGGATTGTCGAGACAGTAGCTCATTCAATTAGTTTGACGGTCAGAATAGCTAAAAATTAACCAAGCTTTTCTTTTTTATTATAATAAAACTCTTAACAACCAAACAAACTACTTTTAAGTCGATCGTCACATAAACTTACTCATCGAATCGTCTTTTTCAAAGTCCACTACTTTCAAGTGAGCAAAATTAATACAGATTCAGCAATTACGAAGTTCTTAAAGCCTCACATAAACTAACTCGTGGAACCGCCTTTTTCTAAGTCCACTACTTTGAGTGAGCAAAAACATTACAGATTCAGCAATTTTTGTTAAGTTATTAAAGCTTCACATAAACTAATCATCGAATCTTCTTTTAAAGTTTCGAAAGCTAATAAAATCAATTAACTCCATACTATCACATTTAAACAATAATTCATACTAAATTCACAACTTCAACGACAATTCGAACGCCGAAACAATTGAAAAGCGAACAAACAGCAAATCAATTCAAATCAAAACCTAAATTAGAGAGCGAAGAAAGAACTAACGAAGAATCGACGGCTTCGGTGAGCTGAAATCTGTTGACAAGAGGTAACGCTTCGGTATGCATAGCTGAAATCAATTCCGCGATAATAAAATCATCAGTAAAAGCTAAACTACAATCATGAGCAATCAAATCGAAATCATATGATTACTGATAAAAAAAAAAATACCGATGAAGATAAGAATGGTGGAGATAGGTTTGGATTGAACATCTGCGGAAAGTGCGTCAGGTTGAGTTTCGGGTGGCGCCATTGATGTAGCGCCGAGCTTGCTCTCTCCTTGATTTTTAGTTGAGACTTGAGAGAGAGTAATACTGCGTAAAATTGGAGTCGTCTCACCAATCAAAAATCCAATGCCTATTTTTTTCTACACCTTTCTAGTACGTGAATACTTGATCACTATGTTTATTGTTTTGGGTCACTATCAAGTTGTTGATGTCATTTCTTTACGTTTTTTTTTTTCGGCATTAAAAATAATCGTATTTAACAAAATAAGTATATTTTTTTTGGCATGTTTTAACCATAATAATAGTTTCTCTTTTCGTTATTCTTTATGATCAAAAGTAGACGTAATGAAATAACGAGATAGAGGATTTTCTTTATATATATAAACTAGAAAGTAAAATTATAATGATATAGGAATATATGATAAATTAAGTATGTGTTACACACTTACATGTATCACAAATTCTTATTTGTGACGGAAGGTATCCGTCACTTATTTGTGACGGATACCATTTTCCCTCACAAAATACTCATTTGCCTTGAGTGGAGAAGCACATGGGGGACCCTCCTTTGTCCCCTCTACCCATTTCCTCTCACAAACTACC